>JAVHNF010015616.1:17604-30719 GCA_034783455.1 Micropsitta finschii
TGTCAGGCGCTGGTGTTCAGCAGACTCCTATATTGTGCGTCTGCGTTCGCCGGCCTGCACAGGAAGTGGATGGGAGCCCTGCAACGAGTGCAGAACCGAGCGGTTCGCATGGTTCTGGGGCTGGGGAACAGGGACCCTGTCACCATGTGGCGGGCGCTCCATGGGGTCGGCCCCGAGAACCTGCAAGCCCGTTTCACCTGGGAAAGACCCAGGACGAAGGCACATCCACACCAGGTCTTTGACCTGCTATCTAGTGAAGGGGTGGCTAACTTTAAACAAACGCTATGAAAAAGCCACATCTCCCTCCAAGTCTCATTCAGCAGCTGTTTTTCTCTGCAGTGCCTGCCTTCATGCATCATACTGGGAAGCAATGTGTTGTATCCAGATGGTCCAGAGAAGGATCTGAGAGTCCCCCTGCCTTGGGTCAGGGCAGTTGGCAGTATTTCAGAACAAATAAAAGCTGCCACATGATGGAGTCCGGACCATTTGTAAAAGCACAGTGCAGCGGGACCGGGGTGCGATATGAGCAGTAAGGGACAATATGAGAAGGGAGGGGAGCAGTGAGAGTGTGAACACCACGTGTCTGATGTAAATCCTGTGAAGAAGGACACATCTTCATGCAGAGAAAGAACTTAATATTGCAGCGATTCAGGCAGCCTCTCAGAGCAGGCATGGCAGTTTATGCTGTACATATGCATAGAAATGCACATGACAGCATTAACAACAGACTTCCACAGAAGAGTAAAAGGGGTTGCTTTTTCCATCTTAAAAATAATTTCTTTATTGTTGTGATGGCACACAATGACACTGTTCTCTCAGTATTTAGGTACTGAATTCTCCTTTTTCAGAGGGGACTTAAACTTGAGTGACCTGTGGTCCCACCATCTACGTACTGAGCACTCTTTGTTATTTGTGCTTTTTGGAGAGATTATGCTCCTATGATTTGTATAAATAGTCTACCTTCTTAAAGGGGATTTCATATGACCCCATGATCCCATCAGTTAAGTACTAAGATCCTCCTTGTTAGAGGTTACTTTAACCACCATTTACACACTCAGCCCCACAAAATAGGTCTTTCCCTACCCGTGTCAAGAAAGGTAGCTTTTGTTAGAGTGCTCTTCTGCTCTGCAGTTAAATCACACTTGAGAGGCAACACTCGTAATATTTATAGCATCCTCCCATGCCAGTAGCATGTTAAGCAGTACCCAAACCCAAGGGTGGATGTGGCCATGGGTTTTGCAACTCTGTGTGTGGCTGTGAATCCCAGAAGTCAGCATGGATGCAAGGGGACATGACTGGGCATAGGACAGTGACGGCATCCTAAATTACTGCGATGAGTTCCTTAAATAATACATGCTCAGGCAAAAACCAAAATCATCACCACTGAAAACTGATACAATGAAAATAATTAACTTTGCAATTAGTATGTCCTTCTCATACCTTCACTTTTTATCTCCATAATTTCGCATTTGTGAGGTCCATGTACTTTGTATGCAGTTATGCTATTAGTATAAGATAAAAAGCTTTTGTTTAGGGTGTTCAGGCAAATGAACTTTACACAGAATTAATACTAGAACAGTTTTATGCATGTGTGGAGAAAGGTTCTTGAAGACATCGCAGATCAGAAAGAAAAGACGGTAAAAGGAATAGTAAGAAACAAAGGTTTTTAGAAGACATTTACTGCATGGACCAAAACACTTCAATTCCATGAAAAAGAAAAAGAGTGAGAAAGGTGACTAAGCCTAAAACAATAGTAACATTTTATAAGATTTGGCAGGTAAAAGATGATGCAGATGCAATGTAGAAAAGCAATAAGGAAAGTAAAGAAATAAGGAAATAAACAGGCCTATTAAATACCTGTCTTTCCATTGAAGAACTGTATAGACAGATCATGAAGACAAAAAGTCCTATGAGTGCTATGGGAATCTCAGTGTTTACAGATGACAGAATTTCTGAGAAAAACATAGCCTTTAACATTTGAAATAAATCATTCAATGAGACACTTCACAAGCAGCAGAAGGAGGCACATGCAGCTCACACTAGTAATACAGAGCAATTTACCTGCGGAGGTTGTTAAAAGTCACCTGCACCAGAGGAAGATGTATTTGAGGTGACCTTTGTCTTTATATTTAAGAGATGCTTAAGAGATTTTAGTATACCAGGATAATTTCAGAAAAATGAGAAGCTGCATTTGGTTTGTGTGGCAAGGGTCCCACAGGAGTGACTTCTGTGAGAGGCTGCCAGAAGCTTCCATCATATCCAATAAAGGCAATTCCAGTCGGCCCCAACATGGATGGCCAAGGCTGAGCCCATCAGTGGCAGTGGTACCACCTCAAGGATAATATATTTAAGAAGGGGGAAAAACACCTGTGCAACAACCTGTGGTGGGAGAGAGGAGGGTGAATATGTGAGAGAAACATCTTGCAGACACCAAGGGCAATGCAGGAGGGGAGGAGATGCTCCAGGTGCCAGAGCAGAGATTCCTCTGCAACCCATGGTGCAGCCCATGGTGAGGTAGATATTGTATTGCATCCCATGGAAGACCTCACACCAGAGCAGGGGGATGCCTCAAAAAGGCTGTGACCCTGTGGGAAGCCTGTGCTGAAGCAGGCTCCTGGCAGGACTGATGACAGAGGAGCCCACACTGGAACAGGTTTGCTGCAGGACTTGTGACCCATGCTGGAGCAGTCTGTTCCTGAAGGGCTGCACCCTCTGGGAAGGATTCGTGCTGGAGAAGTTCCTGGAGAACTGTCTCCTGTGGGTGGGACTCCACACTGGAGCAGGGGAGGAGTGTGAGGAGTCCTCCATGGAGCAGGAAGGAGCAGCAGAGACAACGTGTGATGAACTGACTGAAAAACCCATTCTCCATCCCCCTGTGCTGCTGCTGGGGAGAGGAAGTAGAGAAAATCAGGAGTAAAGTTAAGCCTGGGAAGGAAGGAAGGGTGAAGAGAAGGTGTTTTAAGATTTGGTTTTATTACTCATTATCCTGCTCTGACTGGATTGGTAATAAATTAAACTCATTTCCCCAAGTAGAGTCTGTTTTGCCCTTGACAGTAGCTGGTAAATGATCTCTCCCTGTCCTTATCTTGACACACAAGCCAGTCTCTGTATTTTCTCTCCCCTGTCCAGCTGAGAAGGGGAGTGATAGAGCAGCTTTAATGGGCACCTGGTGCCCAGCCATGGTCATCTCACCACAGGAGATGTTGACGTTGTGTGAAGATTCATGAAAGCAAACAGGTAATTATAAATGAAAGTAATGAGAGGGTCTCTCATCTGACAGAAATTTTAGGAAAATAAAGGAGAATCTGAAATGGCATTCATCAGTCGGAGAAGCAGATGAGTGAATAAAAGTATTTCCTATTCTATTTGCAGTTCCAGACTTTAAATTGTTCTAGATTTATGAGATGTTAAAAACCCCACAACTGATTGGAGAAATTGCTTTATTTGATACTAAAAAATACATTTTATTTGGTATTCAAATATAAAATATTCTTACAATAGAGCTGAATCAAATTTTTAGACTAAATATTGCAGAATGAAAAATTCTAATATTCAGGTTTTTGAATGTCAACCCAATACTTTTCAGCTCTTAATTTCACATTCTTGTTGTACCCATAAATACATAGACACTTCTTTTCAGCTGAAATAATTTGAGAAAATTAAGATGATTTCAGAAAATATATCAGTTTATTTCAATTTACATTTTTCAGTGGAATAAAGAAGAAACTTTCCACTGATCTGTAATAAGGAAATAACAGGTGACAAAAAATTACCAGTCAAGATGGCTTATAGAAAAATAAACTATGTTAAATAAATGTGTCCGATGATGAAAGGCAGTGTATAGATGTAAACCACTTACTGAATGCTACTTGGTTTAATATCAAACCACGCACCTATGTAGCACTGCAAAATACAGAAGCTGTGAAGAAGTTCTGGAGTAGGTGATGAACCAAATAATTGGCAGATCCTAAACCAGCACTTTTAGCAGAAAATCATCTGATAGTGGACAAAAATCTACAGAAGTTTACGACAGAAATCTGTGCAAATTAGTGCTGGTGATGATGCTACTCTATTTCTACTGGTAATCTAGACAGGAATGTAAACTAGTACTGAAAATGTCTTAATGACATAAAACCTGTTGGAGTGGTATAGGACTGAGAGGGCTGGGCAGATGTACAAAATTATATGCACTTATCATACAAAAAGCATGTGTTTTAATACTGGCAAACCCCCAAAATTGGTGTGTGGCACCAAGGAAGACAAGGATGGGGACAGAGACTGGGGCTCAGGAAGGCAATGCCTCTGGGAAGGACTTGGGACTCATGAGCAAGGAGTTTCATTAGAGTTTGCACTGCAATTCTGTGGCTAAAGCAAGTCCTAAATGTAAAAAGAGAGGAGCAAACAGTGGAAATATGAATATAATTTTATATTTGTACATAGCTGCAGGGACACAGATGTTGGAACATTGTGTACAATTCTGGTCATCCCATATTCATAGAAGGATGTTGAAAAACTGAAGAAGCTGCAAAAATATTTGCCAGGAAAAAAATATTCCAATGCTGGGGAAAAAAAGTTCTGCACAGCTCAAAACCCAAAGACCTGATCAAAAAAATGAAGAATAGGTAATCTGAGTATGTCATGAGTGCTTTCATCACAATAAACCACTCTAGGGCTAAAGTGGGAAAAGATACCGTGATGAGCAATGGAGAGTTAAAATGAAATGAATTCACAGGAGAAACAAAGCAAATGTTTTGGAAACCCAAAGTAATTTAAGTTGTTCGCCCAGAAGTCTTCACCTTATGACTAGTTGTCTATATGGAAGATTGTGATTTAGGGAAACTCCTGGTAGACAACATGATATGGAAGTAACTTAATTTAAAAAAAGCAAAACCAAAAACAAAACGCAAAAAAACCCCAAAAGCCCAACAATAAGAAACCCACAAAAAAAACACAAACACAAACCAAGAAACAAAACATGGCCTATTTTATCCTGGGAAAATCTGTCCTGATGATATAATAGCCTTTCTGGGCACATCTGTATGACTCTCTGACTATTTCTATGGATAACACTTTGTGGAGGAGTCCCAAGTTTTACTGCACATCCAATTTACCTTTCTGGCAGAGAACTGAGAAGAGAGATAGTTGTGTAGCTCTTGCCAAAGCTAATGATAAGTGTATCTTACACAAGACGAAGACCTGCTTGCAGAGAAATTTAAGCCAAAATGATGTCTAAGTGCAAGCAGACAGTGAAGTCATAAACACCCTGGAGCCCCTTTTACCTTTGGCTCCTCGTTGCTGTTGCATGGTTTTAAACAATGGGATGGTTGGATTTGTTTAGGGCTGCTGTTGCTCTTCATATGCACATCTGTACCTTGGCATTTGGCACTTTCAGTGCTCCATGGTATTGTGAAGATAAAAGTTTGGTGATGTTATTGTCCCCCTTCTGCAAGAAAGCCATTATCCCTAAGAGCTCATTTAAAACTGTCTCTGTGGGATCCTCCCAATTGATTCCTAGAGACTTTAGTCAGTGTGTTTCAAAGAGACACAGCAACAGCCTCACAGAACCTGAATTTGTATCCACAGTGGTTTGCTGTACCCAGAGCTCCCAGCACAATTTGAGTTACCAACTTCAGAGAGGCCAGAGCCTTCAAAAGGTTTTATTTCCTGCACCTATACTTCCTAACTTGAAGTCTTGAAAACCATTTATGCAACCCAACAACACAGAAAAGGATTTGGGGATCATGTCTAAAATGATTCAGAATTTGACCCTTAAAAATCCTTATTCATTAAAGGGTTGGAATTTTCTTTTTCTTAAGAGAACTGCCAGTCCTCATTTCTTTTAAAAAGTCCAAATATCCTGGAAAGCATCAGTTATGTGGTTTCATGACAAAATAATGTTGATTGTACAGACACCTGTGCATAGTGCTCCATCCCAGTATTTGGCCAACATGAAAACCCAGATAAACAGCCCTGCTAAAATCAATAGGAAAACTTGCCTGGAGAGGTGCTTCACTAAGTTAAAAAGTGTCATCATATTTCAAAGTGAAATTTTGCAGGCCATTGATCTAGAATGTGAGCTAGTTCCATTGGGTATTTTGGAAAATCAGAAACAACATGTTTATTTAATTTAGAAAAATTATTTCCATACAAGGCTGTTTCTCAAGAAACAGTCCTGACAGCCTAAAACTTGCAAACTTGCTACATATACATGCCAGGCATAACATAAAGATAAATAGTTCAATACTTTGTGATATGAAATCTCGCTGAACAAGTATTTTATATGGGATTGTAACAGATCTTAAAAGACCTTCTAGTGTCCTGGAAAAATAATTATATTTTTAAAGAGACAGTAAATATATATTACACAGTAATTAGAAAATGTTTCAATAAACTGTAAAGATTCTTTCTAACAATTTTCATACCTCATCCTGGAATGATTATTTATGTTGCTTTTTTAAGGTTTACATTAAAAAAAAATACAGTAATAAAAAATAAACTTTCCAAAATAGTAAAACATTGCAGTTCTCACGCCAATAGGAAGAGCCAAGGACATTAAGAATTAAAGATGACATCGTCAATCTAGATTTTGACCCCAGCTAAATAATTGTCATGATTCTGGCTTCTTTTGATCCCCTGAGTAAAATGGATGAAACCCTTCTCCCAAATGCTGAAAAGGTACACCTGACCTAAATTCTCCCAGATTGCAGACTGAAAAAGCAGAAACCCAAGTCTGTAAACTATCCTTATGTCTGTGTTGTTACATAGGGCAGAGTAATAAACCAAGTGAATTATGGACAGCGTTAGTCTGAAAAGTGTTCGGTCCTGTTACTGCCTGCTCTAACTAAAGGAGTTTCATTGATGTTTTTCTTCTATGCTTCACTATTTTCTCCTTTGTATTTTTTAAGTATATCTTAAACTTGAAATTTAAAAAAGGTTATTGTAAGGACAGAACAAACAGGCAGAAAGTTCTCAGGTGGAAGCAAAATTTTACTGCAAGTCTAAAACCCCAATTCCTACCTCCCTGGGAACATAAGATCAAAGACGCATTTTGCCCTAAACCAGATATCCTGTATGAAACATAAAACAACAAACAACAAAATTCCGGTGATTCTTCATTGGAATATTCTTCAAGGAGTCATGGCTTAGAAACTCTCTGTATTGGGGTCGATGTCTTTATATCCTTTTCCTTCCTTTCACCTTATGTCTGCTCTGTGCATTTGATGCCCTGTCACTCCTTCAGGTTCTTACCCTGGGTGAGAGTGAAAGAGGGGTTCTTACTACTTTCTCCGCCTCTGTCATTCAGAGATTCAGCATTTCCATTCAAAACTCAGAGGTTTTCATGGTGTAGACCAGAATGGAATAATTGATGGACAGTTCAGTAGAGCTAAAATTGAATGTTATATTTACAACTAAGTGCCAAGGTTTCAGTAAGATGCTTGTGAAACTTTTCTGTTTTGTAAAATCAGATATTTTCTGATAGAAAACCTATCTTCTGGAAAATTTTCAAGCTTTTCTGAGTTCTATGCTACATTTTTGGCACGAGAAGCTAAGTCAGGGCTCTTTATTTCAATACAGGGTATCAGAATTTATTATCAGAAATTTTACTGACACAAAGGAAAATATTTGGGCCAGGGCATACATTGTTATAAAGACTATTACCAGAACTTTCACACTGGAGTCATAACCACATATTCATGTAGACTAACTAAATGAAATACAGATTTTGATTAAACAAGGGTAGAATTTTTGGCTAATACATGCAAGGCAATATCTTTCTGGAGTTCAACTTTTATCAGTTCAGGTTGTTCAGCTGTAACTAGAGATATTTTGGACACTTAACTATCTGCCTATAAAAAGAAGTTTGCTCAGAAATGAGGGAGGCCAGTGGCCTGCCAGAGATTTTGCCATCTCGCTTATGGAGCAATCTCAAAAAAATGACAAAGAAGGCAATTTTATGTTTGGTATCTCTATGTTTCTTAAGCCCTGCTTCAGGTTGCTCAGGCATCTTTTTCATGTCCTTTTTCACCAGCCCTCCTGCCTTATTCAGCAGTGAGCCCACATATTCCCTGCTCTTCCCTTTGCTACTGATAGATTCTACCTGGGGAAGCCTTTCCTCATCACCTTTCAGGTGGGCTCTGGCTTTCCTAACCCTAGTCCTGCATACTCAGGCAGTATGTCTGTATTCCTCCAGGTTGCCTGTCTTTTCTTCTACTTCTTCAATTAAAGTTCAAAGTTTAAACTTCAGGTTTCTTTTAAACACTATAGGAAAACATTGTAGAGAAGCAAGAATGAGTGATAAGCTTAGACATGGACCACATTTCTTGAGTGCTGGTGACTCCTGTCATATACTATGTTGTCCAACTAAGGAGTGACAAACATCAAAAACTTAGCCCAGAAACACCATTCAAAGCTTCTGTATGGAGGCTTGGAGACTACAAGGACTCCAAGACTTCACTAAAACTATGGCCTGAGCTAAGAGAATACATGTGATAGGTCAAACACAAGATCATGAAACCTTGGAATATTTTATATGGATATAGGCTGGGAAATATGGACTTCCCCTAAAAGGTCTGGCATTAAAAGTGGCATCCATTATTGTGACTTTAGCTCATGAATATGGCAAGTATTGTTCATACTGCTTTATTATTAGATATGTAAGCTAATCAGGAGGAAAACTGAACTCCATATGGGAAAACTGAATATTGGTTTATTCTCCTTGAAGCTGATGATTAAAGAAAGGAAATAAAGGGGATAAACAGGTAATTTTATTTCACTAGAAAAGTTTGGGGGGGTTGTTGATTTTGTTTTTAGGTTTTTTTAATCCTCGTTCCAGTGCGTTCCAAAACTGATTTTTTCAGAAGTATTCAGAGGGAGAGACAGATTTTACTACCTGCTTAACACACACTGGAACAGCTGATTATACTAGAAGGGTACAGACACCATTTAAGTCTGTTTCTCAGAGTTTGGGGGCAGTACTCAAGCCAAGTCCCTGAAACCCCAACTGAGCAGCTTCACCAAGAGATGCCTTCTGAGGCAGTTGTCTCCTTTCTTTGAAGGGAAGTTTGGTCAGGAGCTTCTGAACAGAAGTTTTGCTGAAAAGGACTTAGCTTTAAGAATTATTTCGGTTTCAGAAAATAGGCATTTTCCAATTTAAAACACATGTTGTGGACAGATGTTTCTGCCTTGCTGAAAGGCTGGGTATTTTCAAACCTGGAGGTGTTCATGAAGATGGAAGGTGCTACATGCAAATAGAGGGCCCGTCACTGCATAGAACTGTATGACACACACAGGAGATGCAACAACAGAGATGAGCTCAAGCCGGGGCTTTTTTTGTGATCATTAAGAATTGCTCAGAGCTCATTTGTGTTTGAACACAGTGGTTTGTTTGGGGGAAGACTGTTGGTCTCCTTCTGTTGTTGTTCTGTCCTGAATACTTGGGGAAATGAAGGACAAGAATATGGGAGTGTGGTGGCATGGTGAAACTTCTCCAGAAGAATGGCTAGCTATCCAAAGGATTAAGTGAAAGTTAGATTTTCTACAGAAGTCCAGGTCTGGAGATGTGCATGCTGATGGAATAGCAAATGCCTATTTTGCAATTACATCTAGGAAAAGAAATGTTTTCCATTTTCTGCCTCCACTCCCACTTGCCCAGCCTGGGATAAAGGTCTTGTTCAGTTCATCCTGAGAGATGGAGGCTTGGGTGGATAATAGGACCTTCAAAGATGAAAAGAAAGAGATGGGAGTGCGAGGAGAAAGGGTAAGGGGGTTGGGGGGAGATAAGAGTCCTGACACAAATATTTAAGTATTCAAACTGTTGCAAAACTAGGCCTAGTAGGAAGAGAAGTAATGGAAACACAGACCCTGTGGTTATTTTTTGTGCTGCTTGTGAAGATAGGAGCTTAAAACAGGGAAATGATAAGTGAAGAAGAGTTATGAGCAGTGAAGACAGATGCATCCAGGTGCTGGTACACACACATGCACTGGGCAGTTGGCCTGGGCCCATTGCTGAGCCAGAACCCGGGCCAAATTTCCTTTTCTTTTCTTTTTTATCTTTTTTTCTCTCTTGGAGAAAATGATTGAGGTTAAACTGCCCAGGGAAAGCAAAGCTACCATAGCCTTTTGTGGCCTGTAAGCTGGGTACAGACTGTCATTGTCAGGCTGTGTAACACAGTCCACTTTTGTTGTTTACTTGCAGCAACGTGTGGAAGGAGCTGCTCAAAATCATGTTGGGTGACAGGGAACCAGGAGAAGGGCTCTCACAGGAGGAGGATCCGCTGTCTTCCTGAACTTTCACTTTTGATTTTCAGCTGAGCTGGAAACACAATTCCTTATTGTTATATTTTTTTTAATGCCTGGACATGAGGCCAGATCCTCAGCTGGGATAAATCAGCTCCTCTTTCCTGTAGCCAAGGAAGGTAGGACGATGCACAGCGATTCAGGATGCGATCTTCCTTGTTTAGAAACCGGAGTGCTTCTTTTCCTTGGTAAAAATCAGACCACCTCATTTATGTAATCAATCATCAAGCACATGAACATTTTTCAAAAGCACAACTTCCCAATGACCCAGAGTGCCTTTAAATAAAGAAGTGCTATTGGACCTCAGTAGTGTGAAAGGAGCGGTTGAAACCCCTGTCTTGCCCAGCTGTTAAACCTGTGTTTGATTTCTGAAAAACCTATAGAGAAAAAGGGTTAAAGGAGACCATACAAGAAGTAGAAGAAATAAATTGAACACACATGTGCAATCATTATTCATACTAATGTTCCCTGTATTACTTCATAACACAGCTGTATACACAAAAAAACAGTCCAGTTTGGTTTCTTCCTATTTGAATCTTATTAATTTCTGTTTAATGGAACACAAATGCTTGTGCTCTTCATTTTGACGAATGCAGCTTCGTAGTGTATTTGTTAAGCAGTAGCTATCCTGGTTGTGACCATCTAATACAAATGTCTCTGGGCCTTTCATGGCTCCTGACAGGACATCTTTTGAGCATGGCAGTTGCCATGGGGATGGGTGCAATGCCTATTTGGAAGGAAAATTGGGAGCAATGCTTATTACGTCAAAAACTACATTGGGGAGGGGAAAAGGAGAATGTTTGCTTCTTGTGCTGACACTTAGCTGCTTGTTTTACCCGCCACCCACACACTTCCATCAAACAATATCTCTTTGAAATGCAGAAGTCAAAGTTTGCATCCCCTATCGTTCCAGCTGGAACAGGCAGGGGCTTTGTGAAATGAATATCATCACGCGCAGGGCCGGGGCACTGCCTGGCTGACTCTATCTGTCACTTCATAACACAGCAATACTGAGCACTCTCAGTTTTTCCCTCCTCCTTCCCTCAGCCGAAAGCTTCGCTCAGTTACTCAGGGCACTGGAGGGACACTGGGGTGGCGCAGGGAGAGTGCAGCTGGGTAAATCTAACCACTTTACTCAAAACCATCAGATTATTGTGGGTTGACACTGGTGAAAGCAGGATTGGTGTCTGCGCCATCACAATTTCCACAGATAGCATAAGTGGCAATAACAAGCACAAAGACCATATCCTCCCTGTCCTCCAGTACACTGTGAGAAGTCAAGGGGAAATATAACTTTTTTGTAGAAAAGGAGTCCTAGACCCTTCTGTTTTGAGCTGCCTATTGCTACATGCCCCTCTAAAGTCTTAGCATCCTTCCATTAGAAATTAGCTATCGCTATATTTTTCACTGAGTTGTTCTGTTGACTTAGACTCCAAAAAACCCCCAAACCCACATTGAAAAAAAAAACCCAAACTCCGCAAAAACTGGATGTCAGCCAAACAGTAGAAGGAATAGACAGCAGACTCACCACCAGGCCTAGGTTTGGGAGTGGGAAGGAGCTGCAAATTGCTCAGCTGGGTGCTAGGGTCTCAATTCTTGCAACATCTGGCTGATAGCCTGTGATGCCCACACTGAATGGTGGGGCTGGACAGGTGCTTGGTCCCTGAGTTACCTGGATCCTGGATGATTGCCCTTACCATCCTGCTTTGCCTTCTGTGTTTTACAGGGACTGGGTGCCCACAGCAGCATTCAAGGATTTCCATTTCCCCTGCCTTCAGGATCATACAGGTGATTCAGAACCTGTTGAGTCCACATGCTAGAAGTCTTGGAAATACAACATCCCGGGCATCTGGATGAATACAAGTTATCTCATGTATGGAAGGGTGACAGGGTGATGGGGTTGGTCTCTGCTTAGCAGGGGAGTGTGACTTTGGGGGTTCTATATGCTGTCAGAGCACTTTTTCATTCTCTTCACTGTGAGGTTGCAGACATGAAATGTGGTGCAGAGGAAGAGACAGGTTTGACACGCTTGCAAGTTTTCTGTCCATGATCAGTCTGTGGTGTTTCTCACTGGGGCCTCTTTGCACAGAAAGGCTCCTTGGCCAGCTCCCTCTAACATATTGCCCTGACCGCAGGCAGCAACTAATTTCTAAGGTTTTATTTACATTAAATAACCAACCCTCAACCCCCCCACACAAAAAAAACCCCACCATTACGTGCAGCTGTGACAATTCTCCCTCTTCCCTCATTCAGTCATACATCAACAGTTGCCTTTAAACTTGAACTTTCTCTACTCCTGCACAGCCTGCTGCCACTTGAGCTGCTTGACTGATACCATCACCTAGCAGCAGCAGTTACCTTGTCTGGAGAGACAGGTTTCCAGGTCTGAACACCAGAGCTGCACCGGGGGCTCAGACATTTCCCACAGAGACACAACCCCCAGGAATCATAAAGCTCATTTTGCATAGGGGTGACAATGGGAGTCCCAGGTAGTGCCCAGACCTCAGTGCTCTTCTCTCTCCTTTCTTCCTTTTCCTCCTGTGACATTCATCAAAGCCAGGAGACCATGTCTGAAAGGTGCGGGAGTTCCACTGGGCTCTTTTGGCTCTCCCTCACCTTGCCTACCACTTTTGCAGGGCTCATTTAGCCCCATCAGATGGTTCTTTTTCTTCATTAAGAAGTCCAGCTCCTTCTAGCTTGTACACCAGGGGCTACCCTCCTGATTAAGACATTGCAACTTATGAAGTAGGTAATTTTGTCTACATACTGATGTGTTTTACACTGTTTCATTGTATGCTACATCAAAATATGTAATAAAT
>JAVHNF010015625.1:0-21670 GCA_034783455.1 Micropsitta finschii
ACGGTCTTCCCATCCCACACCAACAAGGAGCTGGGTTTTGCAGGAACAATGAGGTGGTATCACTGCAGCAGGTGGACACAGCCATTGGAGCCCAGAGCCTGAGGTGGCTTACAGAACTTCTTGTCTTCTCTGGCAGAGGGGACAGTCAGCAGAAGAGAGAGCATATCCAAAGGTGGCTTTGGCTTTTCTTGGCTGTTCAAATGCCTTTCAGGACTGTTGTAGCTAGGCACAGGTTGGAGCTCCATAATGCCAGAGAGCATCAAGTTGGCTTAAAATTGTCATTTTTGCTGCTCTTCGCTCTCAGTGCCAAGGGAAGGTCAGCTACCCTTGTGTGTGTCATTGATACCCAAATATTATTCTAGTCAGAAAAATCTCGGAGGAAATGAATCAGCAAAGCTATGGTGGTGGACTTTGCCTTTGGCCAGATCAGCTAGACATGTATGGCTTCACGTCTTTCTTGGTTTTTTGGGTTTTATTTTTTCAGCTCACAGTTGTATTTAACTTAAAATATAAATGCTGCTCCTTTTCCCATGTAGTTCACGGGAACTGGAACAAAATTCAATTAAATACTGAAGAGATTTGGTAGAATTTTTTTTTTTAATTCCACAGAAGTAAACCACATGATCAACAGAAGAGGAGAATAGGGGGAAAAAATATGCAGCATGAACATATATTTGCTGAGTTATTTGTCCAAAAGGCTCATTTATTCAGTCTGCTAAGGTGCTTATTTAACCTTCATATATGTCCTTAGAATGAGAGTTAGCGTCAGGGTTACGTAGGAGCGGCAATGCATAGCAGCATTATCTAAACTATTTGGCACTTTGTAGGCCTCAGCTGCTTATCTCCCTTTGCCTAACATTTCTCAAGCTCCTATGAGAATGTGAGCAAGATCTGCCATGCTGTTCCACTGAAACCAAAAAGCAAGTGAAATCAAGTCTTCTCCACTTCTTCCTTCCTCTTCCTAACTGAAGGGCTGAGGTCTGGCAGAGGTAAGTGAGAGGAAGAGTGAGATGTGACCTTTGCCTCCTTGTTTCTTCCCAAGACAGCCCTTCAAACCAGCAGCAGCTGTGATTTGCACAGGAGCCTTTTTCCCTTCAGTCCTCCTGTGGGTATAATTCACCATAACTGTGTCTGCCAGAATGCTGCCAGCTCCCAGCTGCATTTCACATGGACTTAGGAGAGTGAGAAACAATTCATCTAGGGAGCAAGCTTTATCTCCTACTTAGGCAAATCCAATTTATTTTAAAAATATTTTTTTAGATTTGAGCTTCTATTTGAATTATGGAATTAGGGCTTTTAAATAGAAGCTGGGGCAGCAGCTGAGCTGCAAGTTGGGAGAGTCTGCCCAAGCCCTCACAGGCAGCCTCTCCTATTACTGAAAATCACATCGTAATGTGACCAAGAATGGTCTATCCCCGTATACTCAAGTAACAGTGGCAGGATATCTGCGTTGATTAACAGGGAGCTCCTGATAAAACACTAGAAAAGAAGCAAAAATAAGGTGACAGATGACTCGGGGGAGACACTGTCCAAGCATGTACAGATGGACTCAGGAGGGACATGGAAGCTAACAAGAAGAGCTTCTACAGGTGCATCAGCAGCAGAAGGAAGACTGGAGAAAGTGTGAGTCCACTGCTAGAATGGAGCAGGGTCTTCTGTGGTAAAGGATGTAGAAAAGGCTGAGGTACTCAATGCCTCCTTCATATCTGTCTTTGCTGGTAAAATCAGTCTTCAGTAATCCCAGGTGCCTGAGACCAGTGGGAAAGACTAGAGTAAGGAAGACTTATCCTCGGAGGAGTGGGATCAGGTGAGGGAATATGAAAAAAAAATGGACATCCTGGTGGGACGCACCCATGAGTGGTGAAGGAACTGGCTGATGTCATTGCAAGACCATTCTCAATAATCTTTGACAGATCATGGTAATCAGGAGAGGTTCCTGAGGACTGGATTGGAAGAAGGTAAATGTTACTCGAATCTTCAAGTAGGAGAATCCAGGGAACTACAGGCTGGTCATCTTCACACTGGTTCCTTGAAAGCTGTTGAAGCAAACCCTCCTGGAAACTATTTTCAAAAATATAAAAGACAAAAAGGTGATTAGAAATAGTGAGCATGGATTTATGAAGGGAAAATTAGCCTGACTAATCTGATAGTTTTTTATAGTGAGACAACTGACCCAGTGAATGAGAGGAAAGCAGTAGAAGTTGTTTATCTAAACTTTCAACAATGTCTGCTGTAACATCTTTATTGACAAACTGCTGGAAAAAGGTCTATAGTGGACAGTAAAGTGGACTGAAAACTGGCTGAACTGCCAGACTCAAAGGGTCATGGTGAGCAACATGAAGTCAGGTGGAGGTCAGTCATTAATGGTGTATGCTCAAGATTTATACTGAGGCTAATACAGTGTAATATCTTCACTAATGACCTGACTGTGCCTGATAAAGACATGCAGATTTTCTCTCCATTCCCTGACCAGATACAGGCTCTAGATGATGCAATGGTACAGGAAGGGCTACAGCTATCTTATGGTCCTCAGCAAAACACTATCAAAGTTGCATTCAGGATTTCAGTAGACACCTTCTTGGATATGTAAAAATCCAAAGGAAAACATGTTTTCTAACAAAGCAGCAGTTTTCCTAAGGCCTTACTATGTCTTTAATTAAAGTGTGCTCCTTTACTTGCACAGCAACTTTGTATTTCCTCACCAAATCACAGAATCACAGAACATCTGAGACTGGATGGGTCCTCTGGACATCATGTGGTCCTCCCACCCTGCTCAAGTAGGGCCACCCAGAGCCAGTTTCCCAGGACCATGGCCAGGTGACTTTTAAAGACTTCCATGGATGGAGAATCCACCACCTCTGTGGGCAACCTGTGCCAGTGCTTGGTCACCCTCACAGTGAAAAAGTGTTTCCTGAAGTTCAGGGAGAACCTCCAGTTCTTCAGTTTATGTCCATTGCCTCTGGTCCTAGCATTGGGCACCACTGAAAAGAGCCTGGCTTAATCCTCATTACACCCTCTGTTCAAGTATTTGGATACTTGAAGATATTGGTAAGATCAAGGTCATTGTTAAGATCCCCCTGAACATTCCCTTATCCAGGTTGCAGGTCCCAAGCTGCAACCTTTACTCACAGGAGAGATGCTCTAGACCTTTAATCATCTTCAGCGTCCTTTGCTGGGCTCTCTCCAGTATGTCCATGTCTCTCATGCACTGAGGAACCCAGAACTGGACCCAGTGTTCCAGGTGTGGCCTTACCAGTGCTGAGAATCCTCTTCTCCCTAAAGCACACACAACACTCCACATGTTAGGATCCAAACCCAATTTTAATGGAAAAGAACAAACCTCTAACAGTCAAATATAGGCTAAGCAATTCAAAGAGCAGAGTCAGAGAAGGAGAGCACAAAGCTATTAGGTTATTTCACCAACCTGCCACTTCTTTGGTCACAAGCACATCTCTGATGAATCTTTTGTTTTACTACAGCCATGCTGTTTCTTTATTCAGCTACTCTTTAATCTCCTGTTTCAGGAGCAGCCACCATTTTAAACGTGGAGGTTGTGTTTAGCTTTTGCTACACCAATATAGACCTAGAGGATTCCCTCTGAAGTTAGGCGATGTTGTGCTAAAAATCATTCCTTTTGTGTAGCCTGGGAAGGAGACTGTATTTCTGTTTACTTCTACTCTTCTGTCAGTGTCTTTGGGGCCCCATTAGTTCAGGGAGTTCTGCCAGGTTTCTTCCAGCTCTTTGCTGCACCTTTGAAGGTTGGTTACTTCTGGCTGAACTCGCTTGACACCGTCTCCTTTTTGCCATGTGCAATGTGTCTTTCATGTTAGTGGTTTCATTCCAGTGTCAAGTAACCTTCTAGGAGTTTCTGTTTCTGGTCTTGTAAATATTTGCAGGAAGAGCAGCTATTCCAGGCTTAATTAATCACTTTGAAATTCATTGTCTGTTAGTGCCGTTACATGCAGGCCCTGCTACTGCTGTGCAATAACATGAATAGGGGCTGTTTGCAGTCACCTGCAAACAGTGTAAATTGGTTTTACAGTGGAAACACACGCCTTTTGAACAGCATTAAAATGATGCAGGATTTGGCAGACTGAATGCCTTGTGTAAATATATGCTAGAAATCTGACCCAAATAATACAGGAGTCCTTCAGAAGTTTCTGTCTTTATTCTGGTATATCATGTTATACTGCAGATTACAAACTTTCCATATGAATCCTTTAAATTCCAGTACCTTCTTTAAATTAAATAATATGAATTCATGAGACATCTTCTTTGTTGCTTGATTTTTTTTAAAGGCACCTAGTTGATCATATTCATTCCATTCCTTTAAGAAGAGAAAACCTGTACTTTGTCATTAAAAAATAAATGCCATGTCCATGCTACAAAACTGTATGGAAAAACTCTACTGTAGTTTAATCTAAAATAGTGATTTTCCCATACATTTCTTTTTCAGCTGAACAGAATAACTGGTTGCTCCTTGCTACAGAGCTCTGCAAAATGGCTTAATTTTTTTTTTCCATGTAATTCCATTAAATTCTATAGTTTTTGAAAATATTTTGTATCTGAAGATGAAAAGATGTATTTGTGTGATGCCATTGCACCACTTGCTACAGGTAAATCACAGTTCTCCTTCCAAATGGCAGCAAAAGGAGATAATGGCTTATGTTGGAAATATTTAACATTGCTGCCATAGGAGTGGCAATCTTTGGAGGCTTGAACCCCCAGACACACTCCGTCAGGCTACTGACCCTGTCCTCTGGTACCACATCTTCACACACTCGTGCTTGCTGCAGATGTGTTCAGGGTGTTAAGCCCAAAGCATGGGCTCAGATCAGCCTGCCCATGCAGACTAGACCAGAGCATTCGCTTACATTAGGAACATCAGTTAAGTGGCTCATTTCAAGGAAGCTACAACTAAATTAGTTTCTAAAATAGCAGGAATTTACTTGTGTGTATATGGAGAAATCATTTTGCTGAAGAGAAGATCAGGACTGAACTCATCTGGTGACAGTTCCTGGCTTAGCATGGGAGAGGAATGCTCCTTGTGTAACCCATGTATTTTGAGATGGGTACAATCAAGTTACCTACTGTTAAAAAGTTCAACATCGTACAAGCTAGACACAAGCCACCCAGGGACCCAATTTGTGTCAGACCTTATTTGGTTGCTGGCCTAATGAAGAGGCCATAAGGACCCAGTCCTGTTTGATACAGTCCTGGCCTGAGCCTTGCAGTGCTCATCAGCAGAGACATAGAGTTAAGGGCATAAAGGTCCATCAATACCTAATTTGATTCAATTATTCCCTTGCATAAGAGATTTTCTATTTGAAGGCTAAGTGCCCAACATTTTGTATGATGAACCTGAGAGAAATTACATATGTTTCATATTTCAGATAGATGTTAGATAACATGCTAATTAAAGTATATGAGTAGTCTGAGATCACTCTTAGTGAGGTTGTTTACATTTTACAATACGAGTGAGGGTTCAGTCACACTCCCAGCTGGCATTCCCATATGAAGTCATGTTGCTATATTGTCATCACATCCTGTTGTGTCAGGACATTAATCTGTCCCACTGTCTATTTAGTCATCCCATGTGGCAGGTTTAAGTCTACACTGCATGTTCAAGTCAGCCTTGGACACTGCTATATATCATGTTTCATGCTGATACCGTGTTTTTATCAGAAACTCATGAGCACCAAGTTTGTTTTAATTTTGCATTCTTTTGCAGACCTGAAAGGAAGTGTGACCAGCCAATGTGCGAAGAGCATGAAGATGAGAGAATTAATATCTATTGTTTGAACTGTGAAATACCCACCTGCTCCTTGTGCAAAGTCTTTGGTGCCCACAAGGACTGTCAAGTTGCTCCTCTCACAAACGTTTACCAGCAACAAAAGGTAAATATCTTTTTGTATGTCATAGTCAACTGGCAGGACCATCAATAGGGATTCCTGTGAATTTACAAAGGGGCCTTTGCCATTCCTGTGTGTGAGTGAAAGGCTCACACAAATCTGTTAGAACTGTTCAGAAACACAGGAAAATAGATTTAATAAGAGACCACACAGAAATATATTAGAGTGTCCCAATTTTTATTAGTATAGTGTGTAAACATTTTAGACAGCAATTTGATGTGAAGCTGAGGATCTCTCTCACGAGGTTCCTATTGTCTTTTTTTCAGTGCTTTTAGATCAGAAAAACAAGTGGGATTTACAGCACATGAACTGGAAAGAGAACAGACCATTACAAGCCAAATAGTTATCTATCAGGCACTTTTGCCTTTAAGCATCCAATTTTTAAGAAAAGTTAAGTGAAAAACCTCCCTCTGCAAGTGAATGCAGGAATATTCAATAGTTGGCAGCACAGGATGTACCTAACATCCTCTGCCCTTGCTGTCACCAGTAGAAGACTTGTTTATTTTTAATACAGTATTAATTTAAAACCTGACTCACTGGGTTATCCTCCTGAGATAAACAGCTCATTTTTCTGGAGGGTCCCAGTGGGGCAAGCAATCAGACAGGCCAAGTTTGCAATCCCAGCCTCCAACTTTGTTACACAGATGCTTGTGTGTGGAAACTATAAATGAGAAGTTGCTTTAGGAAAGTAGCTACAAACATCCTTTTCAATCAAAAAAGGGAGGGAGAAGGGGGAGAAGTTTCTTGGACTGAATTCATGCATCCAGTCTCTCCCTTTGCATGGAGATTTGCAAGGCGTGGTTTCCTTCCCAGAGTGCCTGTCTGGAGGTGTAACAGGCTGCAGAATGTGTGCTTCAAAGGATCGTTTACAAACCTGTGGAGGCCACGGACATGGTTGCCTCTGTCACAGCAGACTGCCAAGAGTCCCTTACCCTCCCCAGCACCCTCAACAAGTTCCCTAAAGACCAGCTTTTCTGCTTCTCCTCTTCTAAGGATACCTCACAGTCACCCCCATCCATGCATTCTGTCCATTTCTTTCTTCCTGGTTTCCCGCATGCCAGTGGATCAGCAGCCTCCACTTTTGCCTCCTCCTTTCCTCTCTTCCCCTCTCACAATAGCACCAGCCCTGCTGCCTTCATGCCAGGGGCTCTGTAGTGCCCTGGTCCTTCCAGGTCAGTGGGCTACCTCTTCTCTCCCGTGCCAAGAGCTGCAGGCCTCAGGGAATAGCACAGTAGCATGGCTAGACCCAGACACTAAAAAGAGCCAACCTGTCAAGAGACAAAGTCTTTTCTCTCAACAAACCCAAATGGAATATTTTGGGGCTGTTGAAAAAGTGCTTCAGACAAAAACATCTAGAAGAGGTTCCTAGAACAAAGTGCTTCCTCCCTTTCGAAACCACATTTTTTTCTCCATGAAAAGTTTCAAAATGTCAATGTTTTCATAGTTTTTTGGGAGAGGAAACTAGGTAAAGCTAATATCCTGGTATGGCCCATTCATCTCTTGCTCCTCACAATTAGATGTGCCACCTTGAAATGGGACAGTATGTAACACCTCTTGCTTGCTCTCCCCTTACTTCCTAGTCTGAGCTGAGTGATGGCATTGCAGTCCTTGTGGGGAGCAATGACAGAATGCAAGGGATAGTAACGCAGCTGGAGGAGACCTGCAAGACAGTTGAGGTAGGCACCACCTCTTTAAATGCAGTTATTTCAATAAGTCACATCTTTTAAACTGCTGGTAACAATCATTCTTTAACAGACCTCACTTTACGCAAATGCATTCCCACAGCCTTTTACTAAACCATTACCTAAGACTTTGTACATTATCATCTGTACTGGCTCAACCAACGGATGTATCCTGCTGGGCACCCTGCCTCTGACATTGGCCATGTGATGAAGGACAAAGAATAAGAATAATCCATATCAGCACATCTTGCTCAGCATTCTTAATGGCGTATCACTGAAGTTAAAAGCAGATGCAACAAAATTCCATCAACACCCAGCTCATTTAACATCTAAGATCAGGTTCTAGAGCTGTAGAAGTCTAAAGCCTGACTGGTCCTGTGAACAGAGCCTTAGTCTAAGCCACAGGATAACCTGTGTAGCATGGCACCCAAGTATGTCAGTGAGCTCTGTATTTGGTTGATCTGCCTTCTGCATAGAAGTACTTTTAAATACACTTACGTTGTCATTTAAGAAGTCTTGTTTTGTTGCTTGCGGGAGTGAAGACTTTGGTTTCTTACTAGATTTTCTGGTAAAGGTGTTACTCTGACAGAGCTGGAATTAGTTTTGTGTCATTCAGTAGCAGAAGTGGCTTTCATTTTCTCCAAGAGGTTTGTACCAGCAAAGCAAATATGAATATCAGCTCTGACCAATTTGAGCATCACAGAGCAACATGCTGAAAGGAGCTCATATGGATTGATTTTGTGATAAGAGTTTGATGAAGCACCTAGTGAAGGAGTTGCATCCCTCTCAGTCCAATTAGAATTTTATTGACCCTTTAGAGCTGGAGCAGAAAAGAGAAATAGCAGAGAAAAATAAGTTAATCCAAGATGTATAGACTCTAACTGGTAAGAACAATTATTCCACAGTCTATGTACACAATTGGCTAAGGCTCCTGTTTCCTTAGAGCAAGGAAGAACAGAAAATGTCCAAGTTTGGTTCAAGGAACATAAGATCATTAGCCCAAGTAAATGAGAGTGGATGTTAGCAGCAGCCACAACTTTGTAGTCAGGAAGGATGAAATCACAAGGATAGAAATGGCTGCTATCAGGACTTTGCAGACAGAAACAAGCTTTTTCGAGTAGGTTAGCTGCAGAAATTTGAGCAATATAAAAGCAAAACATTATCCACATTTAAGTTGAACTAGCTGACCAGAAACAAAACTTCAAATATCTAGTCTGAAGTATGAAGAAAGCTCTATGCTAAAAATACCTTAACAAATGCATGAGTTTCTGAAACTAGCTTCCTCAGAGTTATCCACTCAATTTAAAGTCTAACCTTTAAACTCGAAACCTAAAGAAAGTGTAGCCATTTTGCCTTCAGATGTTTCAACAGGCTTTTCACCTTTAAAGTCAAAGATTGCAGAAAATAGATCTTAGAGCTTACCTTGGCACTTCCTTGTTACATTTCAAGCAAATCACATTTCCTGCCACACAAAAGCTTTGTCTGAATTGACATCAGTTTGTCCTTGAAGATGAAAAGCTACAGCTGGAGCTAAGAAATGTGCACACAAGGAAATAATTTTTATAATCCATGATTGTCTCTTCTCTCTGCTTAACACTTTGCAGAGAACATGCTTTAGCAGAAAATACATCACTTTCCTTTTAGCTGGAGCAGGTTCAGTAGCAGTAGTCTACAGTTCCATATTTAGTTATTGCTCCTATCCAACCCTAAAAAACACATGTTACACTGAAAATAAAAAAGGAATATAAAATTCTAGATAATGGAAACCAATTATAAATAATTAAGTACTGTTTAGCCCTGTAAACAATATGAGTAAAATAATGAAAAATTACTGTGTTTCAATCAAATGCTAATAACGTAGGCCAGTCAATACAGATAACTTCAGAACCAGCAGTGCAACTCATGCTCAGTGGCAAGGACTCTTCTATTTTTGCTGTAGCCATGCTTTAAGAAACAAAAAGGCTGAGAACATTTCAGAATGGAAAGTCATGTATTTGTTAACCTTTGTCATTACACAGAATCTGATTAGGATACTTCCATGAGGCAGAGACTTCATATGGGAATATTTTATGCAGAAAGAGAATATTTCAGAAATATTTCAGCATTTGCAGTTAGGAACCTGTTTTACACTCTTACTCTTGAGGTTCACAGCTCTGTAATATCTACTGGCAGGAAATAATATATACTAGAGTTAAGGAAGGATCTCTCAGGACACCTTTCTATCACTCTCTTGTTCTCCTCCTACCTCTTGTCCTGTGTCAAATGGCAAAAATAACACATACCTGTCTTAAAATTAAGGTTATTTTACGAGGGGTCTGAATTTCAGAGGAGGTCATTGTAGACTAAACTGAAGAGGAATCTGGAGCAAACAAAAGTGCAGGAAACACTGTGAGAAAGCTAGGAGATGTGTGAAAGGAGAGATTATTTGAGGTCTGAAGAACAAACTGACAACCAGGAACTATAACTCACTTGGTTTGAAAACTTCCTTATCCCCACCCTGTCCTGATTCACTAATCAGGAATCTCCGCGAAGTGGCAAAGACCTCCAGAAGGTCAGGGCAAGCCTGCCCCCCTGCAGGGAGTTTTAAATTACAAGTGCCTGTTTAGCCTAGTCTTCCTCCTTAGAAAGCAGAGGTGGATACTTGGGTCAATGCAACAAGATCAGTATTCACTTCCCACCCCTCAATGCAGACTATGATTTTTGGCCACAAGTCCAGCTTCAAAAGGCTTTCTCCTCTGAATGATACAGAGCAGACTCTCGCCACTCGTAGGAAAGAGCTCTGGCTGAAAGTCAAGAGAAAAAGTGGGATTCTCTCTGGCCAGTGCTATGAATAATCAGTCTTATCACTTCCAAAAGTACTGTTGGACTGTTAATAATTCCGTGCTGCCAGGATCTCGGCATTATGCCTCAAGGGAAGAAGATGAGGAATTGATTCAACCTCAGTTCCTAGGAAGGATTTTTAAATAATCACCACCAACCAGAACCAGATATAACCACAATAAAGTTATGCCCCAGGGCACACAGATGACTCAAGTACTTCTGTTTGGTAGACCTCAGACATTATAGATAACCTGTCTCCTATTTCCTCCCCATAAATCCTCCCTTGCAAATGCAGTGTGTTCTTGTTAGAGAGCACTCAATGAAGCAGTCATCAAACCCATCCTCCTTACTCAGTGAAATATCCTATGTTGTCTGATTGGAAGGACAATAAAAGTGTCTCAAAAAATGATGTGAAAATCAGTGCCTGAAGGTAGGGTTGGAACCTGAAACCTCCTTCTTGTCTTTGTGCTTCTGTCACACTCTGTTTCCTTTGTGGTACTGCTACCTCATTCAGCGCACAGTAAATGGAATATAATGGACACCTATTGTCAAAATAGAGTCTGAGTGGGTGTACGTGAAAATCACGGCCAGCCAGGATAGTTCTAGGTTCTTTGGTAGAAAAATAAAATTCTCCAGAGCTGATATGAGACAATCGCTCCTCTAAAAAGCATTCTGTCCATGCAAATGAATCCAGCTGCTAATAAAGTGGAGGTTTTTACTTTTTCTGCAGACTTTGATGTGTCACTGCAGATATCATAAAAACCTTTTACAGATTTTTAGCAGACTGACAAGTTATATAATAACCTGTTTGGGGGCTTTCAGCGTCTCGAAACTCAGAGTTTGAGAATGGTTTTAAAACTTTTGTTCCAATAGCTTGGGCTTTGAAAATCCTGAAAGTCTCTGGGGTCATTCAGAATCCTTTTCACTACTCAGAAAGAGGAATCTCTTTGATGAAAATGCTTCCAAGTAACTGTAAAAATAGAAACTTTAAGAGCATAACATGTTTAACATAAACCAAATGATTTGCAGGAATGCTGCAGACGACAGAAAGAGCAGCTGTGTGAAAAATTTGATTATCTCTATTCTGTACTGGAAGAAAGAAAAAATGAGATGACACAAATAATCACTAGAACCCAAGAGGAGAAACTGGAACATGTCCGCTCCCTGATGAAGAAGTATGCGGATCATTTGGAAGCTGTGTCAAAGCTGGTTGAATCAGGAATCCAGTTCATGGAAGAACCAGAAATGGCTGTGTTTTTGCAGGTATAAAGTCAGTAAATGCAGATAGGAGAAGAATGATGGGTTTATTGAAATACTATTTAAGCATTTCTCAATTTTAGGCACATTCAGAGTTCAAGTGAACTTTTACACAAACTTATTTTTTAAACACTTGCATCAGCACAGGCAAATGACTAGTCTTTTTGTGAATAGTGTCGAAACCAAGAATGTGTATTTTATATGTGCACCAAAATATACTATTCTGGGTATGAATTTCTTATCCTCGAAGAAACAAGAATTTTAACATTTTCCAACATATCTATATTGTCCCACTGTTATAATATCCGTGTAGTTGAACTTCTGTGAGTTACAGGTTTTGTTTGTGTATTGACAGTGATTAACTTTCCAAGAATCAAATATTTATGTTTTAAGTCACATTTTTATGACTTTACTTATTTTTTTTCCTATGATTTCTCTACATTAAAGGCAATATTCTTTCCAAAGAGGCTTCAGAAGTATGCCCTTATGGATGGCCAAAGATAGTTACTGTGACTGAAGATGTAACACAGCAATTGCTTTTCACCACAAACACACAAGAAAGAAGAGAAAAAATATTTCCATTTCATTTTTGTAGAAATTGTGCATACTTCCAATCATATTTGGATTTTACTTTGAAAGTCTTCAACGGACTAAAAGCTGTATACTAATACATACTCAGCTGTATACTAATTACCATGTAAATCTGATCTCATTCATAGATCTGTCATGGCTGTCATTTATGAGATCCGTGTTAGCATGTTTAGAAGCAGCCACTGTAAGAATAATATCTCAGTGCATAAAATCTCTGAAAAAAAATGAACCATTTAAGAAGTCAGTTATTTCCTTTTTGTTTTCACAGAATGCCAAAACATTGCTACAAAAGTAAGTACCTAAATTTGAGACTCTTGATCATTATAATGAATAACAAATTGCAAATTTATCTGGAAATCTAAATGCCAATAACTAATTTCTATGGTTTAGAATTACTGAAGCGTCTAAAGGATTTCAAATGGAAAAAATAGAGGATGGATATGAAAATATGAACCAATTCACAGTGAACCTCAGTAGAGAAGAAAAGATAATACGAGAAATCGATTTTGACAGAGGTATGTAATTTATTTCACCTAAACTGCTTTTTTAAATTGCAGCTTTGTGTGATTTACATTATGATACTGAGTAGCAAAACTTGAATCAGGTATTTCTATCCATCCCAAAGTATAACTAGACCATTTTGTATCAATTATAATCAATAAGAAAAATCCATCACAGTTAAGAAAAAAATCACATAACATGTTGACACCATGAATCTTACCTTTTATGTATCCTCAATGCTTTCCTAAGCTTGAGATCTATACTGATTCCTCATGTGAAGGGACCACAAAATTAAGCTTTTATCTCATTCTCTAAAGTCCTTTCTTTTTCCCCTAAAAGATGCCATTATTGTATGGCCTGTCTGCTCTAGAAAGGCATTAAAGGAGTAGAATGTTTATTACTAAAGGAAGTACTTATGAAAGATACTTTGTTTTACTCTTTTTTGGTAATAATTGAGAAATATAACAGAAACATAAACTTCAAGATCAGAAGTGTTATAGAGGGAAGCAAAAAATGTCATAATCTTTCATGCATTTAACATCTTGTGTCATGTCATTTGTCATGACATCATGAATATATGATAAGCACAAAGTTGTAATTTTATGTTTACCAAGGTAGCCTGAAATCTAGGCTCACCTATGCTTTACCTCACAGAGTAACCGTAAGAAGTTAATGGAGACAAATGTTTCAAATAAGCAGATCTCTCCTATTAAAAGGCAGCTGTAACAGTTGTCTTGATATCTCTAATTTTGTTGCTAGCACTGGATCCTGCTGGTACCTTTGAATTTACCTTTACCAGCCAATTAAGCCTCATGCAGATGCCACCCATTGCTTACTCTTCTGCCAAGTCTTATACTAACTTCAGAGTGCATGGCTGCTCCCTGCAAGGGACCCTGCATGCCTGCTGTGCAGATCTTTGTATGTGGGTTGGAATCTGTTGACTAGCTATACTTGGCACTGAGATCCATGTAGCGGAACAGCAGCTGTGCACCAGTCAGCAGCAGAGAAGCAGGTGTCATTTTGCAGGGCCATGAACCTCAAGGGATTTGTCCTGGGAGGGACAATCCCTAGTCACAGCCTCATGCCCAGTTCATCCCTGTGATCAGCCACAGCTGCCACATCCCTGCCATGCACGAGCATCTGCCAAAATTGTGACCTTGTGCTCTGGACAGACACACACCCTCACCATGTGATAAGGAATGTGACACCCACCTCCTGGAGACAAGCCATTAGCAAGGGCTTTGGCAATCAGGAGTTCAGTCCTGTATTTGAAACTCCTACTGCAGCCAGGGGATATGTAAGCTGAGATTCAGCACTGCTTACAGAAGTGTATTTGCCTGCAGAAACATTTCTTCATTATGAGGGTGTTACTCAGTTCATAGATCTTCATTCCTTCTAAATATTCAGGCAGAACTATAACCTGTGCAAAATGTGCAATTAATTTGGAGCTTGCATTAGTGCATTCTCTGAAGTGCTAGGATGGCCCTGAACAACATCAAGTGTTTATAGGAATGAGTAACGTGATTATGCAAAAGAAAGTGCATTGTTAGAGGGCTCCCTCTGAAAACTAGCCAAGGCATGAATGCTGACAACAGGATGTGTCAGATGATGCAGAAATGATGGTTTGGCCAAGTTTGGCAGTCTGATTTTAGGAAGGTTGGTATCGCAAACTTCCAGTCAGGTATTGCAAAGCACTGATGTGGTAAAGATTTATTTTGATGGCTTCAATGGTATTTAAATCAAACATGCACCTACAGTTTCAAGAGGGATTATTTTCTGTGGCAGATTGTGCCAGACCAGGTATCCTCTCCCCAGAAGGTGCAGGGCTGTGCTTGCACATCCCTCGTGAGGATAACTGCATTGACTGGACATTTTGTCCTCCTCCCCAAGGAAAGGGTCAGCTCTAGATTTTAACAAGCGTGTGTGTTCAGTGTCCTCCCTGTTGTGAAGTGCCTGATGGCAGATGTATGGCAGTGCCTAGTCCAGGCTGGTGGGACTAGGCTTCTTACCAGTGTTCTCTCCCCAGCCTGAATCCCCTGCCAGGCAGAAGGTTATCAGTACATCTGCCATGCAATTGTAAATGGCATTTTAATTGCATAAAGATTGTATCCATCTTCATGTGTTGCTCATCCCTGTCCTTTCACATGTGTCCTATCAGAGGATGAGGAAGAAGAGGAAGAGGAGGAGACGGTGGATGGTGAAGAGTTGGATGAAGTACACACAGAGTCATCAGGAGAGGAGGAGGTGGAGGAAGAGGTGGAGGAGGAAGGGGCTGAGACAGCACCACAGCCACCTCAGCAGGACCCAGAACCACAGAGCACAGCAGGAGAACCCCCAGCTGAACCCACTGCAGTGCCACTGCCTGCCACCCCAGCTGGTCAGGTAAGTGCCCCAGTGCCCCGCTGCTCCACCAGCTATGCTGAGTGTGCCCTGGCAGAGCAAGAAAACACTTCCCTGTGACTTGTGGGCACCATTCGTCAGGAGCATGGCTAAGAGAATTAATGCGCTGGACAGCAGAATTGCTTATTGCCCTTGCACACATATGCACAATTGTACCCTGTCTTCTCAACCTGTGTACATATCGCTTGATAGGCAAAAAAGTACACTGCTAAATAAGTGAGATGTATATGGGATACATAAGATATAAACAGAAGAGATTCAGTTTAGGAGTCAGGCACATTACCAATGAGTGTTCTGCTTGCTGTGGTTTAACTCAGACTATTATAAATGAAATGGTTGTTAAGATAGTTTTACTAAGAGAATATGGTATTCTCTCTGGATTTAGTGAATTTTTCTTCACCAGTTTTTACATAATACTTCCTATCTGTTTTCTGTGAATGGCATTTGCCACCTTCTGCTTTTGTCATGCTAGGGATTTCATCTAGGAGGATATAGGAGCATCACAGACCAAACAGGAGAGGAACTGGCCTCTTACAACCTAGCAGCAGATTCAAGGTGTGAATAATTCAGGCCAGCACTTACTCTTAAGGAATGCAATTAGAATGAGACCATAATTGCCGCATATTCTAAAAGACGTACATAAAAAATTACTATTTCATGTGCTACTTTAGCTGGCCTTACATACAATTAACTTAGCAAATTCTCCTCTTATGCAATTTACCCGGTGAAGCTGCTGAGCAGCTAAAGTCTGCTGTGAAGGTATTTGAGTTAGCCCAGTGTGAAAACAATAGAGCATGTAAAGAATCTTTGTTTGTAGCAAGCTCCCCACATAAAACAAGGGAAAATAAATACTACAGATTCATTCTTGCTGTGATTTAAAAACATACCTGAGTTAACACCAGTTGTGTGAAGATGCTCTTAAATCAGGCTTTATTGATTTAACTAAAGTTTGTCCTTTGAGGATTTGCACTGACTTAACTAAGCTTATGTAGCCTAACTGATGTAGGGCTTTATGCAAACAAGAACTAGACATAAGCAATTCTGCCTACTAACATGAAGGCCCTCAATTCTAAGGCTAAAATGGAAAGGGTACAGCATGCTTCTGTAGCAACTGTAAAATGTCATTAGGAGATGGTCAGATGTGGAGTCAGAAATGGCATGTGGGTGTTGCGGTGTGCAGGATACCTGTATTTCAGCTTTTGCCTTCTGATGCAAGAAAGGCAAAGCAAAAATGCTGTGGTGATAGCACAAACTGTGTAGGCGAGCCCTGAGACCTTGGTGCAGGTAAAGAGGTGCAGTTTATCTGGCTGTTCCTCTACCTGGCAGAGAAATTGTGCTTGGCTTACAGCACTGATAGCAAGGTTAGTGGGCAAATATTTCTCTCCAGTGTCTTTTCATTACCCTTATTCCGACTGCTCATATCAACAGGCTTGTTGCAAAATGCGTTGTTTTTAACCCGAAACCTGACAAGCCATTTGTAGGTACCTACACTTGTCCACAGCTGGTACTGGTTCATAAGGCTCTTATGCAGAATTTCTTTTATTTTTAGGATTGAATTTGGTGTTTATCAGAATTATCAAGGAACCACTTGCTCACTCCTTTCTCAGGCAGCATCCCCTTCCCAGCTAATTCTACCCTCCAGTTCTATTGTTTGGGTAACTTAGTTTCTTTCCCTTATCTGTGTTATTCATATGATAGTTGCTTTTGCTTTGCATTTAGATTATAATTCTTTCAGACCATATATAAAAACATGGCATGCAGAGCAATGTGGCAATGGCAGGAAGGTAACATGGTGCACTATGCTTGTTCTTCTCTTTATCTGTCCTGATTAAGGATGAGGTTGTGACACCAGGTGGTTCTCAACAGACCCCAGAGTCTGACACTCAAGTGCCGGCCACAGCAGAAGCCACCGATCCTTTGTTTTACCCTAGCTGGTATAAAGCTCAGTCACGGCAACCAAGCAGTCCGAGCTCAACCCCAGAGAGTGAGCTGGGGACAGTAGGGCCTCCTGTTTCTCTGGAAACAAGTGCAAAGAAGGCAGAAGCCCCAGCAACAGCAGCGATCGAGGAGAGTGCACCGGGGAGTGGTAAGGAAAGTAATTCCACTGCAGCGACTTCCAAGGTCAGTGCTACTTAAGTCACCTCAGAGGGCTGTGACGCACAGCAAGGCGGGAATGGCATCTGCTAAGGAAAATGTGACTTAACTTTTCCTCTGCATGCTAAAGAATTATAATTTCAGAAATACAAAACCAGCACAAATTGTCGTTTCAGCAAATCCCCTGGGTTTACAGACGGTTTCAATATGTGGCAGGCTGACTTTTCAGCATTAGAGTAGCATGCCAATGGCTGCTTGTGCTTAACTGCCAGTGCACCTCACTTGTGCGAGCTGTTACCCGAGTTGCTCATGTGCATGCTCAGGAGCTGTTGGAGAGGCTGCACAATGTCTCTGTGCATCAGATGCATGCATTAGCAGCAGGCAAATCTTGTGCAAGATTACTCCCTTCACCTGTGTAAGCCTGTGTATACCACGTGCCATCCTACTACTGCTGGTTGAGCAGCTATGGCTTGGCTTTGCCTTGTGCAGCTCTGTGGCTGCACCTGGAGTGTATGGCTTCCCCACGTGAACATGAAGCTATGCAAATACCCAGAGCCTTCTTGTGTGCTTGATTGCCTCTCAGTAAGCAGTGTGATTTCCTAGGTTCAGATCTGTTGCAGAGGGTTTCCTCCAAGGATTCTTGGTACTTGAGCAGGAAGATAATATATTCCAGTTCTGTGTTAGACTTTCAGCAGCATGATGGGATAACAGATACCAATGTGTTAAGTACAGGAGGGTGTTTTCCTTAAAAGTACAATGTTAGAGTTGGTATAAGTTGAATTTGAATATTCCCTCTTTTGTATATGTGTACAAACGCCACATGGGTCAAAGATTCAAAGAACAGAACTGAGGGAGCTGTGTGTGAAGGATTTGCACAATACACCAGGTCCAGCTCTAGTGCCTGGCTACCAGCCCATGCACAGCACTTTCTAAGTCAAACCGTCCTGATTTACAGGCTTAAGCTGTATGTTGTAACAAAGCAATTACCTCTATGTGTGTGATGAGATTATGTGTATGTGTGTGTGTGAAAAAGCACAAGTGGGTAGTAGGTATTTAATGCTGTTTTCTTTAAAGTTGGAGTTGACCATTTAGCTTACATAAAAAATCTTTTTGATTTTTGATTTGATGATAAATCATCACATGGTGAGCAAAAAGTTAGCAGGATTTCCTACAGATTTGATAAAGGAGTGCTTATCTTTTAGCAGTGACACTTGAATTTGCTGATGGAATGATTCTTATCAGCTCCAAACTTAACAAAAGCAACATTTGACCCCCAAATTTCAGTAATTATTTTTCAAGTCATGCTTTGATTTGAGAATATTTGAGTGGAATAAAAAAAGTAAAATTAAATTATCAAATTTAATGCTGCTATGACCTTGCCTTAAGTATTCCAAGTGAGCTGTCAAAAGCAGGTAAATTCATAGTGGAATTTATTGCTGCTGTTCCTTCCTATCAGTTCTACAGGCAGTCAAGCTTCACCGTAGGCAGGTAAAATCTGTTAGTTTTTAGTTAGTTAGTTTAGTTAGTTTAGTTAGGGGTTAGTTTCCTGGGAGCTTGCCTACCTGTAGTCTGCTTCCCTGGATCCTAATTTACCAACAGCAAGTAAAGAAGCAAAACTGATGTTTGATGTGGATAATTGTCTGAAAAAAGCGACGGTTTGGTACCCAGCTCTCTTCATTGTTGGGTATCAGGAATATAAATAGGGAAAAAAGATGTCAGTTTCCATTGGCATGTGAGTTTTGGGGTGCTGGTTTTCAATACTTCCCAGGTCATGAGTGACTCTGACATTCTGGGAGAAGGAGGGTGTTGAAAAAGGTAGCACATGGTTCTGCAGATGCAGGGAAGGACCAAGGAGTGCAGCTGAGGATGGGATTGCCCCTGGACTGGAGACAGAGGAAAGGATAGGAAAACTCAGGGAGCAGAAAGGTGCAGAGTGTGCTGAGGAACAGAAAAAGCAGACTGACCAAGCTAGGAAGGGTGATGCCAGGAGATGAAGCCACATTCAGATCTATAGATCTGAGCTGAAATGTCTCTATGTCACGAGCAACATGGCTGCTGTCCTGTGGCAGTGATAATTTCTAAGTATGTGAACTTCAACTTTGGTTTTTTTTCCTGCATGTGATTTTACACAACCCACTCTGAAACGCCATATTTGTGTATTTTTTTTTAAACCCTGGCTGATCCAACACTGGTTCTTCACACCACTGTTTTTATTCCCTTCCTCCAATTAAAGGATGTCATGGAAAAGTGCTGTGTATACAGAGCTTTTTCGCTAAATGCAGTGATAATGACTAGTTTGTGTCATGACAACACTGGTGAAGCACTTTTCTTATTTTCTCACAGGAGTTAGCATTCTGCATATCACTTTTGGCATTTCTTATCATACTACATCATCTTTGGAATCTGATTCAATACATGATTTGTACTTTCATGGGTAGGAAATATTTCCTTTTACCATTAACTAACAGTTTAAATAGTGTCTGTGGTGATGTTCATACATGGTTTTAAGGGACTTTTCCCCTTTATTCCCATCTGAAAACATCATGCTAGTTCACAGTACAAGCTGCCTAAAACACTTCTTCCTGCCGCCTTGGAAATGCCACCCTTCATCTTACTCCTGCATGGTTAAATACTGCATCCCTAGTTCAAAGTGGAAAGAGACATTTACTTCCTCAGATATATGGGCTTATATTTCAGTTGCTGTTCAGATGACCAGCAGGATAGAGAACCCGTGGGTTGACAGGAGATGTGAAAAGCCCCGAGCTTGTTCAGCCCAATAAATTGGGGAGGAAGATCTGGAAAGCTGTCATCAGAGGGGTAAACGTCAAGAAGCAAAATCCATTGAATAGTCCTGCAGCTGTGAGTCCCACCATGAGCAAATCACTGGTGTTCCCATGGGGGATGACTCAAGCCCTGCTCCACGAGGTCCCCATGGAGAGAACAGAGAGATTCTCCTCACAGCCCAACCCCCACATCACACCCCACATGCTGGGGACTCCTCTTCAGGTCCTTTTCCCACCAATGGCTTCCAGAGTTGTCTCCCACGTTCACAATGAGCATGTAGTGCCAAACATGACTCTCAAATGCACTCACATGCAGATGGGAGGGAATACAGCCCCTTAGACACCCAAGGCTGTGTGTGTGTTTTTAACTATCTGTGCTTAAAAAATAGGGTGTTTGTAGGCAAAAGCTTTTTATTTTCCATTGGTCACACTACTTAATTGCTGAAATACTTGTAACACTAAGGACTAAGAACTTCAGTACCCAGTGAAGTTGTCCCAGATGTAAATACTGTAGACTAAGCTTTAACTCCTTTTTGGTAGATTTGTCCAAGATTTAGTTCTTCCAGCTCCAAATTCGTACCCCTGGTAGGTAAGACGTGTATATTCAATTTCCAAAGTGATATGGCTGATCTGCAGAGAATTCTGTATTACTACTGGGCCATTTATCTACTGAAGACTAAAGACCTCTGACACAAATAAACAGTAGTTACCTTTGGGTATGTGCTCTAACAACCAAAGAATTGCATTTTGGTCTATTTTTCAACATAAAAATGCTGGGGTTTCCTTGCTTCCTTCTATACTGCACTCTAAACATTGCACATGATAGAGTGTATCTATGAAAAATGAGGAATTATTATTCAGCTTTTATGTGCAAAAATTCCAGGACTATGACTGAAGTATATCTCTCCATAATAAAAGGGGGAGAGGGAAGAAGCTATCACCTATGTTTTGCACGCGTAAGTTATGCAAAATGATGCACTGTCTGGTGGCAATTTGAAAAGCATAGGACACTGCGAATCTCAATTATATTTATGGATCATAGTGTATTTTCACTTATTTGTGTTTGGTTTTGAAAATTCACTGTATTATTACAAGAGGACATAAAGTCTGTTTGTAGTCCTGGGAAATCAGGCATGCAAATAGCATTATGCTCTTTTATTTAACTTCTCTTTCTTTTTGAATTCAAAATACCTTTTGAAATTAAAACCAGACAAATGCAGAAAGCTTTCGTTTCTACCATTTGAGACCTCTTTCTGTGTGGTCTCTGGTGACAGCTTTATGATTTATTTAATCATGAAATAGAAAGGAGGTGAGGGAGAAAGGTGTTTTGGACTCTATTTGCATAAAAATACTTTTCTTCTCCAGCTGTAGTGAGGTGGCTGTTTACACAGTTTATGTGTCTTTATCTTTCATGCGAGATATCAGATCACTGCCCTTTTCTCTTTTTCTGTGATAAGCCCCTGAAAGCCACATAATAAAATTACTTGAAATAACTAATAATAATTTGTAATAATAATTTATAATAATAATATAAATCTGCATGATTGTTATCATAAAAGCAGCATATATGTTATTTTCAGGCTGTTTTAGTAGAATGCACTGATAGGGATTTCCTTGCTTTTTAACAGCA
>JAVHNF010015643.1:0-10299 GCA_034783455.1 Micropsitta finschii
TTGATCATATCTCCCTGGAGCCTTCTCTTCTCTAGGCTGAGCAGACCCAGCTCCCTCAGCCTTTCCTCATGTGAGAGATACTCCACACCCTTAATTGTTCCAGCATCCCAGAGCTCCAGGTGCTCCAGATGTTCTCACATGAAGGTCAACTCTATCACCTTGCCTTCCTGTCCTATCTTTCCTAACAAGTGTGTAACCATTCATGACATCATTATAGTCATGTGAACTATCCTGCCATATCTCTGTAACTGCAATGAGATCGAAGCCTAGTGACAGCACATAGATCTCTAATTCTTCCTGTCTGTTTCCCATACTCCATGCATTGGTATACATGCACTTCAGAGAGGTATTCAGGTGTGTCAATTTCCCAGGAGAGGTGCAAGAGGATACCCCATATACAGGTCCTGTAGGCATTTCCTTGGCTGAATGCACTTGCTGGAGGTATCCCCACTCAAGCCTTGTGTTGCTGTGCATGTGTGGTGTCTATTATTCTTCTCTTCCCCACCTTTCTTAGTTTAAAGTTCTCCTTACCAGGCTGGCCAATCCATTGGCAAACATGCATGTGCCCTGTTGAGTGAGGTGGATCCTGCCTCCCAATCAGCTGCTGATCTTTAAACAAGGTCCCATGGTTCTAGAAACCAAAACCCTATTGCCAACACCAGAAACACAGCCGGTTGTTTACTTGGTGAAATTATCTACTCTTCTTCTTGTCGCTTACCTTAACTGAAGGATTGAGGAGAACGCTACCTTGGCCCCCAGACCCTTGACCACCATCCCCAGAGCTGAAATCCTGTTTCATAGTTCCCAGGTTAGCCTCGGTATCACTGGTTTCCACATGAAAGATCAGTGAGGGGTAATAGTGAGATGTGTGGACAAGCCTTGGTAGTCTTTCCATGACATATCTAATTCGAGCCCCCAGCAGACTACAGACCTCACTAGACAAGCACTTGGCAGATGGGTTTCTCTGTCCTGTCCACAGCAGGGAGTCACCACAACGATCACTTTCCACTTCTTCCAGGTCATTCCACACTGGCACAGGGATCAGTTTCTCGGTCCCTTCACTTGAGGTCATCCTCTGTGGCACAGCATCCAGAAGTTCAGTTCCTTCACTTGAAGTCATGCCCAGCTCCTTCTCAGCTTGCAGGGCACTAAACCTGTTTGTCAACTGCAAGTTTTCAGGAGGAACAGGAGCCTCTCTCCTTGTATGGGGAGGGACCAGTCATCACTGTTTTCATTGTGTGTTCTGATCACCGGAAGCACAATAGCTTCAGCTTTAGCAGTGACCACTCTAAATGCAGTGTGTGGTAGCACAGGGCTGAAGTGCACAAACAGTGCATAAGGAGACAATGCAGCTGCTCAGCCTCATGCGTACACCAAAGGTGTCATCATACTCCCCACACTCTCTGTCTCGTACACATGACTAATGTCTACCACTAAACCCACAAAGTCAGTTATCAAGTAGATTAGATATAAGGAAGAATGCTTTTTATGGTGAGGGTAGTGAGGCCCTAGCACAGGTTGCCCAGAGAAGCTGTGGCTAACCTATCCCTGGAAGTGTTCAAGGCCAGGTTGGAAGGGGCTTTGAGCGACCTGATTCTAGTGTAAGGTGTCCCTGCCTGTGGCAGGGGGCTCAGACTGGATGAGCTTTAAAGGTCCTTTCCAACCCAAACTATTCTATGACTCTAGAAATACTGCTGCATTCGGCTCTAGTTGATAACCAGTTTCAACAGTGAGATGCATTTTTAAAGCTGGATTGATGAGGTTGATAGTCAGCCCAACACAGGGCTCAGACTCTTGTTTCTGCCCCATCTGCTAGCACAATGCATTTCTGAGCCTCCATTAAATGGGTCAAAATCCAGTTAAAAGGGAAGCCATGGTTTCAATTTAAAATGATTTCTGAACTAAAATGCCTAGGTACACAAAAGTCTGTGCTGTGGACACTTCATCTATACTTGCTGCATAACAGGGGAGGAAAACTCTGTTTCTTCCTAGCCATCATAGTTTCTGTATCCAAGCTGAGCATTGTTCAAGTCCAGCCATTCCAGTAAAATTAAATTCTGGTAACCCAGTCCTCCTCTACTGCCATTTCTGTTCTTTTGCTATAATCAGGATCAGGCAGTAACCATTTTCCCATTTGGTGAAATAGAAATGAAGTGATGCTGTATTTTAATATCCAGCTATGCAGCACATCTGGAGCACTGACAGCTTGCCTGGTCTCTGAGCAGGTGGAGCAGAAACATGGCTAAAGGCCAGTCCTGCTTTTTCGTTTGTTGTTAACTTTATCTGATTTGCTTGTTACTATAACAGTGAAAAACAGTATCAAAGGAAGGAGTTAAGCTCCTCCTAGATATATAGCCCAGATTTGCTGATCCCATACAAAGCATGATTCCTTTCTCAGAATACTTTATTCTCAGATTCGAGCCAGCGAGGGCTTGCAAGTGGTTCTGGGATCTCTAGCATCCATTTGCAGGAGTAATTCTGTGAGGTTTAGGGTATGCAGATTAAAAAGACTGTATTGTTTCAGAAAGCTCAAATAAATGTAAGATAGTGAAATTAAAGGTAGAACTTCACAAAAGTGTAATACATTTCTGGGGTGCCGAAGGTAATTTAGGGACTGGCTTAGAAAGAATGACTTTTAGTAAATCAGGAAGTCTGTTCACCTAAACAAGATGAGATGAATCAAAAGAGAAGAAGGGTGGATAAATTAGAGTCTGATCTAAAACCAAACATGAACATGACTATTCACCATACTGGTACTTTGAATGTGAAACTGAACAGCACAGTTACATTTAACAAGGTGCAATCTTCCGCTTAATCTACTCCTGACTTGGCAGGTTCCTCTTACATGCATCCGTGCTCTGCTTTCCTTCTTGATGTTTGAAGCAATTGCTCTGGGAGCTCTCACCAGTGCAGTGCCAGTAGTGCCACAAGGCTTTTGTGGAGGAGTTGAGCTCACTCCTTGATTTTTCTCCCCAAGTCTTTAGCTCACCACATGGATTTTACACCGTAGTTGTGGGGCTTGGGTGGGTTTTTGTAAGTGGGGGGAGTATTACATGCTGGATGCCAATGCAATTGATGTTGATAAGCCACACATCTGCAGCAGTCTGGAACTGCTTCCAGAGGATCTTATTCCTGAGTCCTGAAGCGCATCTTGTTTGTGTGCCAGCCTGCACAGAAGCCAGAACTCCTGGGTAGCTGAGAGTTTTAGCAAAGCTGGCCCTTCCTCATGTGGTTATTATTAGACCTAATTCTCTATCATCTGAGCTATGCACTTAAATACATGTCCCACCATCCAGTGCTCGTGGTTCTGCTTGAAAGCTGCCAGTGAACCCTGGCAATATGATAATGCAGACCTTCCAGTCATGCATGCTTCCACTTCTCCATCAAACCTGTCAGCAAGGCTCTGTGGTCTTTTCAGAAAATCATGTGGTGTTTGCCTCATGATCAAAAGATGCTGCCTGCAGTCCAAAAAATTACTTGTTTAAAATATCATCCATTTGCATAAGCGTCCCATCCACAGCACACAGCACGCAACGTGCACTGCCAGGCAAATTCTGTGCCTGGGCACCTGCACTGCCTGGAAGCATTTGATCAGCTCACATGGTGTGAGGGTTGAACAAAGCAGCCCCAGAAAGGCAGGACTCAGCTCACTTCTCTGCTGTTGCAGAAATAACCCAGGAGCTGAAGCCTGGCTTGTGTTGTGGATTCTGTGATGAGATGAGCTGGTGGGTCAGGTCAGCCACTGTGGTGAACACCAAGCTGCCAAGAGCACACAGTGGAAATCTTCTCATTGAATATCCTGTGTGTGGGTGGCTTGTCTGCAGAAACAAGAAGCAGGCTCCTTTGAGTCGGAGAACAGAGGGAAGTGAAGGGGAAAAGAGCAATTCCTAATGATTTGCATGCCCCATTCAAAAGATTAATTTAGCTCCTGTGGTTACCTTTATAGTCCATGAAATGACACTTTGACCTCCAAGAAGGTACCTGGTGCCTACAGTACTTCATGGTCTGTGCCTTTAATGCCTTGAATATTTGTGTGCATTATATGCAAGAGCTGGCAGAATAATTTGGCAGATAATTTTGGTAACAAACCAGTTGTTCTACAGACCTGCTCCAAGAGCCAGAACTTACCGCTGCTGGAACCAGGGTGAGGAAGGTGAAAGGTTACTTGTGGAAGAAAGGATGGATGGGATAAATACAGGGCAATAATGTGCTCTGTACACTTGTGAAAATCTTACCCACATGCGTGTGCATTGACATCATGTCCTTGACAGCATCCAGGTGCTCTGCTTGTGTGGAAGCACAAGAGCCCGTTCCTGCTTGGAAGATGTGCTCTTGCTTCAAAGGCAAACCCCCAGCTGGAGGTCACTGCCAACAGGAGCTGGCAGAAAGGGGCTTAGGTGGCTTTGCCATTTGCTGCCCATCATGTCCATTTGAACACATCCATCTGTTGCTGGCTTCCCCTTGTGCTGCAGCTGGCATCTCTCATGGCGTTACAGGGATATACTCTGCCACCACCCTCTTTTCCCTCCCCAGTTGTCTCTGCTTGTGATCTGGCACAGTTACATTTTCTCCAGCACCCCCTTTGAAGCATAGACTTCATGCCAAGGTTTCTTTGCATCTCTGTTAGTCTCCCCTCCTCTGTTTCCTTCCAACTGTTCCTGAACTTCTGGCCCCTCTTGTGATCCGCCAGTAGGCTCTTTGGTGGCTGGTTGTTTCTCTTTTTGACTTTCTGCACTAGTAAAGGATAAAGTGTAACCAATTTTCTCTCGGTGGTGTAGTTCTTGGGCTAGAAACTGCCTACCTCAGATGAATACTACAGCAGATAGTATTTAGACCCTATTTACAGGGTCGTGCCCAGGAATATGAGAAGTTGAGGATATGCTCAGCAGCAGACAAGCAGAAAAGTAGAGAAATAGGAAAAGAAAACATGCAGAACCAAGCTGATGCTTCATAGGAGTGCACTCCTCTTGTTCTTGAATACTGTGCAAGGGACCAGAAGTGAGCTGGCTGGACATGACAGTGTAAGCCAGGAAAGCTGCAAAGCAAACAAACCAAGTCAAAAAGAACATAAACCAGCCTGTCAGATCAGATCCCAAGTGTAAGTCAGCTGAGTGAAAAAGAGGTTGAGGGAATGGTTCTCTGTTGCACCTGCGCATCTTTAATGAGAAAATTGCAAAGAAGCCGGATAAAAACCAGAGAAGAATAGGAGTAACCCCACTGTTAGCCAGGTAGAATCATAGAATAGATAGACATAGAAGCTGTGCTTTGATTAGACACCAGCAGACCACAGAGATCTAAAATGCTTGGAGCTCTCTGAAAGCTTTTTTCAGCTTGTAAAAGGTATCTTTTACTAAAACTGTAATCAGAAACCTGAAGAAATATGAGACCGCCTTCCTAACCGTGCAGAAAGACAAACCACAAGTCATAAAAAATTAAAGATTAAAAAGCTCATTCTAGATTAATAAACAGGCTGAAAAATGTAAGAACTGAAACGTGAATGCTCAGAGGATCTGCAGTAGCTGAGTAAGAGCAGCAGTCATGTACACTGCTAATAAGTTTGTGTGATTATATGTGGAACAGACATGGAGATAATTTACCCTCTAGCATGCAGAAAAATTGAAACTACAATGAAAGCCTTTCTGTGAACAGATTTGTAGGTAGGAGGCAAAGGATACAAGCAAAGAAGAGACTTCCAGCTGTGATGAAGAAAACAGGACACTGGAAAATAGCCTGAGTGTGAAGTCATATATATACTTGGGCCAGTGTAAGCTGGCTTGCCAGTGCTTTTTTTATCCCAGTACCTCTGTGCTGACGAAGCACAGAGCACCTTGGGGGACGTGCTGATGCAAGACAATGACATTGCTGTAAGGAAAAGCAAAAAATATAGTTTGTGAAGCTCAGGTTGGTCCCTGATGAAAAGATAAGGCAGTGACACACAGGAATGTGAATGCCACATAAGGGAATTCATTGGTATTACAGAGAGAATAAACAAATTTCCTGCTGAACAAACTAGCACATTTGAGCATTATGTAATATAGGCAATGTACAAGGACTTGGAAATTGTCATTGTCTCACTGCTTCAAATTGCAGCAGATAAGCACAGCTTTCGGGTAAACCATATCAACAGGATGGGCACCAACCACAGTCACAAAAGCAGAAGAGGTAACCTATTCAGAGTGTTACCATCCTTCCAGCAAAGCTGCCTCATGATTATCAAAGCAGTGGGAAAGCTGCTTTATCAGTTCAGGAGTACTCGCCCAGTAGTTTGGTGCAACATGGGAAAGTTGGGTTTCAGGTAGACTCTGAGATTTCTAGCTCAACATTATTACACCTAAGTAGGTTTTAAGGAAGGTTTGTATGTGAGGTATGTAAAATGTTTGTATTTCCCATGACAGGGAAACTACAATCTGCATGGATCTACAAGCAAGAAATCCAGTCAGATCAAAGTATTTCTTTAGGATAAACCATGCAGTAGAGAACAAGTTGCATCTTTTGGCAAGCTGGTCTATACGATCATTGTAGGTGCCTTCCAAGTTGGCAGTATTGGGCTTATGGTTGGACTTGATGATCTTAAGGGTCTTTTCCAATCTAAATGATTCTGATTCTGTTTTATTCTGAACATCATAGCTGTGAATGTGCATGTTTTGCCAGAACAGCAAATCTACCTCCTATAAACACAAGGCATGATTGTGAGAGAGATTGTAAGACACTGGGGGATCCCAACCGTGGGAAGTCCCTCTGCTACGAGATGGCTTACCAGACTGGGCAAGAAACAGGCTTAAGAACATCTGACAGACATTGAAACAGGCTTTTTTAAACTAGACTATCAAAAGCCCATGTAACAAGGTAATTTGTTACTGCAGAAAATATTTATGCTCAAATATTAAACTAACTGGAAGATATGAACAGTATTTTCCTGGTGACAAAAGGAGAAGTATAGGACTGAAAGAACATTCCTCCCTTTCAAGCAGAATAAGAAAAAGACTGAAATATGTATGAATTATGATTTCCTACACTTTAAGGAATTATAAAACAAGGGTTAAATTAGAATTTGCAGGGTTGTTTAAGTTTTACTGTGTCCATGAGAAATGAATTATTGCCAAGTCCTCACAAGGGCTGATGTTTTCCAGAAGAATTATTACAAGACTGCTTCAAATTCCATATAGGACACATAATCAAATGTTCTGCTTACCATCATAATTGCAATGAGCACTGTGGTGTGATGTTATAGTGGTTCACTGTGCTGTGATGTTATACTTCCCCGGGCACCTTCTGACTGAGCCAGCAAAAATCCCAAGGTGCAGAGGGCTGAAAATGAAATCAGGGTATTTATTATGAAAGCAGGCATACTTCTGATTCAGAGACTGAAATGAGAAAAGGGTAGAAATAAGGAGAGAAAAAAATCCTTGAGGGGATTTAGAAAAGGTGGCATCACTGATCTTGCACTCAAGGTCCTAGGTTTATCAGTGCTGTTTGTAGTGCTTGAATATTCATTATTGCTCAGGGTTGAGTTCAAACTAAAGGGGTTTGACTCTTGGATAACGGAGCATTTTTATTATCCCTCAAACAAGGTTTGCAGTGAAGGATTTACACTTTGCCCTTCATTTTCCTCTGCATGGAAAAGGAATGTCATGCAGGGTTATGGTAAGCGATGTAGAGCTTTGGGTTAGGTTTGGCTTTGCTAGACTGCATAAGATAAGACTGTGTAAGGTGAGACTAGATCTTCCAAGGGTCTGAACCTCTCTGCCTCACTGGGAGTGCCATGTCAGCCATGGGAAGGGACTACCTTTAACTTGAGTAACATGGTTCTTGTTGAAAGCTTGTACCACCAGTGATGGTACTTTTCCAAATTATCTTGGCAGTCAGCAGAATATCATCCTCCTGCTGATCCTATCTACCTAATTGCATTTCTGCAAAATGCTTTCTGCTGGAGCATTTGGATGATCAGATTTCTTTTTTTTAGTGGTACTCTTAAGAAGACCACCAGGTGGGCTGAAGTAATTTTGTTCCTTGAGCCCCCAATGAATATTTTAGGAGAGCATTAAAACTTGCTCATAGCACATTGGTTTTGCAATAAAATGGTTATTAAAATTTTTCAAATTCTTGGTAATTTATTTTATCTACTGATTTTTTCTGGCAGGTCCTTAAGAGGAAGCGAAAGGGGGAAAATGTGAAATGAAAAGTAGCAAGTTAAAATTAATCAAATAATTTTCCTGACAAGTTTACAGTAACAGAGTGTTACTATGCTTTGTCTTAACAGTTATGCTGAAGAATTCCTCTGCACATGGAGTATAGTTGAGCTTCTCCTTATTACATCAACTTTATGAGGTGTCCACATTATTTTTGTCTAGAGAGCTCTTGGTATTTGCAGAATTACTTTAAATAGGTTAAATATGAGTTCTTTGTATTAAGCTGGTTTGAGGAACTGCTGCAAGGACAGCAATTTAACACAAAACAAGGGTTAAAGGTAACTATTCCACCTCCTCCTTGGCTGCTACACAGTGGCTCTTGGCCTCAGTTCTCCATTCAATGAAGATGTGCCTGTGCTGTGGATGGGGTGAGGGGTGAGTGATATGTTCTCCCACCAGGTGTAGCTGGGCTTTAAACTCCAGCCAAGTTGGAGTCTTGCTAGGAAAAAAAGCAGTTTCTGAGGAAAACAGAACAGGTACTTGTTTCTGTTTCCCCTCGCAGCTATGTTAGTCAGAGATAACTTCTCTGATTACTTATACATCCCTGTTCCTAGGGAGGCAAAAGGAGGCCACCACTAAAAGGTCCCTCACAGAAAATGGTGCTGGACGGTTCAGCTTCAAGTTCATGGCTCACCTGATATTTACTGGTTGTTAGCAAGAGAGCCAGCTGATGCCCGACCAGAGTTACCCATCAGATACCCCAGCAGAGTTCTAACAGGGCAATTATTTCACATAAAGAAACAGTGGTGTGTGGTGCGTCAGAACTTTTTCCTGTTCCTTTCCTTCCCACATCTGTCCTTAGAGGCTATGCTTTAAGAGGAGGGAGTATTTAGAGGAAAGGCTACAAATTTTAGTAGTTTTTCCAAGGTTCAGCAATACTGAATTTGTCTATTCTGATTCCTTACTGGTCCTTGGGGGATATTTTCATCTGAAAGCTATCCCAGGCATGTTATGTTGCTAATCGTTACTGTGGGGTTCTACTGTGGGTGATACAGAGGTCATGAACAGTTTATAGGAATTAAGATTTAATTTGAAGTTGTTAAAAAGTGTGGGTTTCTGTCCATGTGGTATTAATGTATTTGATTCATTTTTATAAACTATTCATTGGCTCTGTATTTTATATGAAATTTGACTGTAAATTTTTTAGCAACAAAATGTGTTACACAAAAGCACAAAGGAGTTTTTCTCTGAAGGGCATGTCTAGACTTGTGTTAATTTAAACTTCAAGTGTGAGTTTTAAAACTACCCCCTCAAAACTTCTTACTTACCCTGGTGTGACTTATTTCAATTTAGCTTAAATGACCAAGCAATTAAATCCAAAGAAGAGCATGCACAGAGAGGATTGCATAGACATAACTGAGCAAGTTTTAGTCATCTCTTTTATATTGAACCAGTGCTCATTTTTTGCTTAAAAAAATGCTTTAAAACGACTTTGACTCTCTTCCCTACATAACGTCTTGTAACCTGAGCGATGTATTAAATAAAATGAAATCAAAGGTTAGCACACGAGAGCAGTCATATGCTCCAGCAACGTACATCTTGAGGATTGAAGGGTTTACAAACAGATTTCTCTCAGGGAAGAAAAGCAATTGACACCCAATTAGTGTTAAAGCATATTCCTAAAGCTCAATGACTTGAGAGCAAATTACAGTTGTCATTGCGGATTTGTGAAGTGTGCTGAACCATGATGCATTCCTTCAGAGGGAAGTTGCTCAGATGTGAAAGTCTAAAATAGGCACAGCAAGTATGAGTTCTTCATGTCTCCATAAAATATGTGCTTCAATAAAACGAATTTGTGAAGTAACCATGAGGTCAATTGGATGCATTTTGCAGATTCCTGCTGTTTGTTAAAAACCTGTCAGTGGCTCACTGAGCTTTGAGCTGAACTGCACATCAGTCCCACTCCTCCTTGCCATTCCTGGGCCCTCAGTTATGTAGCTGTAAGCTGTCACAGAGACAGTCTGTGCCTGAGCAAAACAACATGGGGGAAGGGGGTTTGCTGCATAACTAGCAAGGTGTGGGCTTTCTGCTGTCTGTTTCTGAACACGGTTTTTCCTCCTAAGAGTGGGAGATCAGTGCAGTCTGATGGTGATCAGGGAAACCATCAGCA
>JAVHNF010015648.1:0-10089 GCA_034783455.1 Micropsitta finschii
TAAAAATACTGATGCCATGTTAATTCAACCGTGCTGGAAACCATCACTCAAACCCACTAATTCTTAAACAAGGCACTTAAATACTGTTGTCTTCTAATAAGGATTCAGGCTCCATTTCAAAGCTCATTCTTGCTTTGTGGGATACAACAAACTAAAAAATGTTTTTCAAAAATCAGACTCTAAAGAGGAAAAAGCTGTCTTACCCCATTTACCTCAGTAAGATGTGTTCGTTGCTTCTCCTATTCCTACCTCCTTGCAATCTGTCCTTCAAGCACAGCCTTTGCTTTAATGAGGTGCAAATTTTAAGATCTAGTGGGACAATTTAGATGCTAAGATTACTAAGCATGGGAAATTGTTCCTTCTTTTCATTCAGCCTCCCCCACAAGGATATTAAACATGAAAAGCTATGTTAGTGTAATGTAAAGTAGTATAGATTGGCTGAGAACGTTAGGAAAAGCAAAGTGTCTATTTTCTGTACCAATATTAAGTCAGCTATACTGCAAATAATGTTTTATATTGTTTTATAGTAACATAAGCATACATATGTTTTCCATGGAAAATCTTTTTTTTTCATAGCAAAACAAAATGAAAACATAAATGGCACAAATTCATAGCACACTGTAATCATTTCTGGCAAACTGTAGTTTCTTTTGTCAGGCTTCAAGAGATGGAAGTTCTCTCTCATTTCCCAAGTGCATGGTCACTACGGAAATATCCAGTAATGATAAAAAGAACTGAAAAATGATGAAGGCTGGTTAAAAAGTTATCTCGATTACCACTAATATCCCTACTGGAATATTGTATTATCTGCTAACTGAAATTTATAAAAAAAAAAAAAAAAAAAAAAAAAAAAAAGAAGTCCAATTTCCTGTAAAAAATGAAGTTTTCTAGCCCGACTGCCATTGGGCACCCCAATGGGAAAATGGGCAAGAAAGCAAGCTCCCATTTCTAGCTTTGCTAAGAAATGTTATAATAGACTAAAATCACAAGGTGTTTGTGTTTAAAAACTCTGATCCAGTACTGATTCTTCCCCAGCTTTGGCCTCAAGCCCAACTGCTTGAGAGAAGAAATACCAAATCTGAAGGAGAAGGAGGAAACATTTTTATGGCAATTTGATTTAACAACAAGAACAACAAAAGAATTGGCTTGAAGCAATTGAAGTATTAAGAATGTTGAAATAAAATTTGGGTTTGATGGGACATCAGCAGCAGAACAGATGAAGCAATAAAGATACACAAGAAATTAATTTATATAAGTCAGTTAAACATTTAGTTCTGCAGTGCATATGTATTTATCTCTATGTGAGCATAAACATAGTCCTGTATCCACCTCTGTATTGTTTTAAGGCTACATCTTAAAAAATTCTAAGTTTCATATTTGTGTAAGTTAGCGCTAACAAGGCATTTAATAACTGATTTGAATGAATTCATTATGAACTGATTTAAAATAAAGAATACTCCTTTACAGTATGCTAACTAGAGGTGAATTTGCTCTTTCAATATTACTCTAGAATTTAAACTAGAATTTAAGTCTACTTTAAATTTGGAGGGAAATTTCCATACTGCAGAATTAAATGTTTTATATTAGGTTTTGATAAAATTAGAAGAGTATTGCCAAACAGAATACATACATTGAGTATTGTACTAAATAAGTTCTAGGAAATAAAATAAATTCTGAAAAATGGCTGATGATGGACACTTGACGTTACACCCTCTACCTAACGGAATATTCCTTATTTGTGGACTGAGACAACCCACTAGTAAGGATTTCTACAGGTCAGTTTTATGAAGAAAACCATGCACATAAGCTTAATTTTTTGTAGAAATTAATAGTTTAGGATGTTACTGCATGCTTAGTTGCTGGCATAAGCCAGGATGTTGTTAGAGCATTTGGCCTGGCTCAGAAACACTTGGTGCATGCAGGCATGTTTATTACTCCTTTGCAAACAGAGTGTTTAAGAATGTTTAAGAAATTATTAAGAATGCTTAAATCAGTGAGCAACTTTTGCTACATCATCCAAAAGGTAAATAAACCTGAATTATAAAATTCATTTCGCAAGTGTCCAAATATATTTTTCCTGAGCCAGTACCAAATGTCACTTAAAAATACAATAGCCTAGCATGGTTTTGACCTTGGCAATATCAGTGCATCAGCAAATTCAAGAAGCCTTCTATTTCTATTCAGTATATGCAAAGACACTCAAATACAACAGTGAAGGGTGTTAATTAAGAACTTAAGTTTTATATATATAAAATACACAAATGGCAGAAGGTAAATATTATATGCACATATACATAAACTGTTAAGTGTTTATTAACCATTCATAAATGATTTATAAAAGGAAATATACAATCAGTGATCAAATTATTTCACTGACTTATGTAGCTGTATTTCTTTCAAACTGTGTAAACTCCAATAGTGATTCATAGATGCAATAAAGAGCAGGTTACAAAGAACCAACACCTTCCAGGTAGGTGATAATGGTCTCTGGTTTCGCAGAATGAAGGTCCTGTAGCTCATACTTCTTGAATGGCTGTCATAACAAACACGTGAATCCAATTTACTTAATGAATAAAAAAGAGAGTGAAGCCCCTCGCAATTTCCCTTCTTGAGGGAATTAGCCTTTTGAAGTTTGGTATACATATTTTTCACTTGTAGCTTATGCAAGGAACAGAACCATTCAGGACCAAACCTCTTCAAAACTGCAAATATGTCAACGCTAGCATAGGATCAGTGCTGTTTCAAGAAACTCACAAATTTAATCTTAGTGTGATCATTTGATCTTCACACATTGTATTTCAGGAAGTCATACTGGATCATAGCCAAACCTCAGACTAAACGTTCCAGAAAATCAGAGGACTTCAAATATTATGAGGCATGCTTCAATCAGAGGGAAAGCTCCATGCAGATCAGTAGCTCTCCTGAATGGTCTGAGACTGCCAGCTGCAGAGATTACAGAGAGGAGATGTTTCTTGACTTTAGAGTAACATCATCTTCATTCTCTATTGACAAAGCATGTGCGCACTATCAGGCACTGTGTTGTCTGATGATATTGTAATTCAAAAGTAATCGACTTGAAAGGGAATGAAGTAGAGTGATAAAGTACTAAAATAGGTAATTGATAGTGCAAAGTAAATAAATGAAAGTGTTGAAGTATGATTTGCGAAATAAAGATTAGAACTCCATTTGTGTGTGTTCTTTATCATTTAATCAGGCTCATCCTGACTATCCTGAAACTAGGTTTATATCCTTTACCCCACAACTGTAGTTAGTCATCCAGATGTTTCACCAGTTTTACAGTGTTACAGGGTTTGGATTAATTTTATTTTAATGAATTATGGTTTCATACAGGTGAGCTGCTTTTTAGCAGGTGATGTCACTTTCACTGCACAATATGTCTTCAAGAATAGGTAAGAGGAATTAATATCTTGAAGGGTAGCACTGATGCATGCAGTGCTTCTCAAAACCTGTGAGATTGCTAGTGCTGCCAAGATTCAAGCTGCTCTGTATCAGTGAGGATTAAGAGATTTGTTCGCAGTATCACATTTATGCTTCAAACTCATATTCAGTATCAGACATAATTATGGAACTGGTAAGCGGTTGGCTTCTTAGATTCCTTTTTTTTTTTTTTTGTTTTTTTTTCATTTAATAGAATCACAAAATAATAGAATGGTTTGAGTTGGAAAGGATGCTTAACGATCACCTAGTCCAACTCCCAGGCACAGATAGGGATATCTTTCACTAGATAAGGTTACCCAAAGACCTGTCCAAACTGCCCTTGACCACATTCAGTGATGGGACATCCAGCTTCTCTGGGCAAATTATTCCAGGGTCTCACCATGCACATGATAAAAAAATTTCTTCCTTATGTTCAGTGTAAGCCTAACCTGTTCCAGTTTAAAACAGTTGTCCCTTGTCTTGTCACCACAGACCTTTGTAAAAAGTCTTAATCTTTCTTATAAGCCCCTTTTATATATAGGAAGGCTGCAATATGGCTCCCGAGGGCCTTCTCTTGTCCAGGCTGAACACCGCCATATGTCCCAACCTTTCCTTGTAAGAGAGGTGTTCCAGCCCTCTGGCCACTTTCATGGCCCTCCTTTGGACCTGCTCTAACAGGTCCATGTGTTTTGTTGGGGAGCCCAGAACTGGATACAATACCCTAGGTGGGGTTTCATCAAAGTGGAGCAGAAATGGAGCATGAACCTGCTGGCCATGCTTCTTTTTAACCAGCCCAGGATACAGTTGGCTTTCTGGGCACATTGCAAGCTCAAGTCCAATTTTTCAACCACCAATATCCCCAAGTCTTTCCTTGCAGAGCTGCTCTCAATCCATTTATCCCCCAGTCTGTACTGGTGCTGAATCTTGTCCTTGGCCTTGTTGAACTTCATGAAGTTTTCATGGTCCTACTCCTGAAGCCCGTCAAGGTCCCTCTGGATGGTATCGCTTTCCTCAATCAACTTCAACGAATCAACTGCTCCACTAAGCTTCGTGTCATTGGCAAACTTGGTGAGGGTGCACTCAATCCCACTGTCCGTGTCATTGATGAAAATATGAAATAATATTAGTCCCACTATGGACCCTTGAGGGACTTAATTCATTACTGGTTTCCACTTGGACATTGATGATAACTCTTTGGATGTGGTCATCCAGTCAATTCCTTACCCATCTAACAGTCCATCGATCAAACCAGTATCTCTACAATATAGTGGCAAGATTGTTATGGGGAATTGTATCAAAGGTCTTACAGGTATCTACATAGAAAACATCTACAGCTGTTCCCCTGTCCACTGATGCAGTCATTCTACCATTGAAGGCCTCTAGATTAGACAGGCATGATTTGCCCTTAGTGAAGCCATGCTGGCTATCTCTAATCACCTCTCTGTCCTCTGTGTGCTTTGACATGTCTTTGAGAAGGATTTGGTCTGTGATTTTACTGGTCAGAGAGGTGAGGCTGACAGATCAGTATTTCCTAGGGTCCTCTTTTTTTACTCTTTTAAAAATAGGGTATGTTTTCCTTTATCCACTCACTGGAGACTGCCAGACTGCCATGACTTTTCAAATACGATGGAGAGTGGCTTATCAAGTACCTCAGTCAATTTCCTCAGGATGCTGGTTTGCACCTTATTAGGACCCATGGATTTTACATATATTCAGGTCCCTAAAGTGATCTTGAACCTAATCTTCTCCTACAGTGGGAAATAATACAACAAACTCTTTCTAAGAAAAATAGCCTTTTAGGTCAAACTTAACTTAAATATCCTATCTGTAGTCTTTCTTATTCCCCTTACTTCTTATATGCTATATAAAATTTACCGAAATTTTGACACTGTCAAATCGAGTGACTCTTAGTATCAAAGATCCCTTTAAGGATTACCGGCAGCTGGGCTACTACTAGCGAATTTAGTCAATGAAGTCATACAAGCGGCAGTTCTGCCATTGAGTTAGATATAAACTGGAACAGATGTTTGTCCTTATTGTTGCCTGTGCACTTCTACCTTATTAAATCCTTTCAGCAGCTGCAAATTGTCTGATATTTACTATAACACTACCTATTTTTCTCCTTGTGAAGGTTACACCAAAAAAGCTGGTGTTATGACTCCAACAATTGCAATAAAAAGCAAAAGAATTTCTGTGAATGTTTAATATGAGGAGGAAAACTAGCTGTTCTCACTAAACTCTTTGTGTTTTTAAAATCTGAGGGAGTCAATAACATTCAAAGCCTGTGTGAGAACAGTAGCGGAAGCATTAGAACAATATAAGAGGAGAATAGAGAAGGAATCATGTGACACAGAACTGCAAGTATCATGAATTCCTTTCATCCCTTAAATAAAACCAAACCAAAAAAAAAAACAAAGCAAACCACAAAACAAACCAATCTAACAAACAAAAAAACCCAACAAAAAAACACTCTCCCACCCAAAAAAAAAAACCAAAAAAACCCAAGAGAAAATTCACCAGATGTAGTAAGCTAATTTGAAATTAAGAAACTTTTTTTTCTAAATTGCGGCTTGTAAGACCCATTGACTAAATTCAGTGTCAGAAGCAGAGAATAGCATCACTCAAGATCTCTTTTCCGGAAAGCATCCCTTTTCAAGAAAAGACTTAAAGACTTCAACATGTGCTTAATGAGAAGAAGGCAGATGCTTAAAGATAAATTTACGTGCATGCCTGAATCAGAGTCTACAAAATTATAAGGCAACAAGCTGGAAATATAAGCTGTTGAAATCCTGTCTTTTCCATCTGGAGATGGAAATGCTTGTTGTCATATGTTCCATGCTAGAGAGATGGGATGTTTATCTGCTTGCTGAGAAACATAGCTAAGCAAAAAAACTCTTACAAATAACAGATATGCCAAATTTTGCCTTTTTTTTTTTTTTTTTTTTTTTTTTTTTTTTTTGAAAGATGTCCAGGAGCAGTTTGGGGAATTGAAGTCTGATCCATATGATTCTTTTATCTTAGTAATTAAATTCGATCTGCAAATTTTTACAACATATTGACATACAACCAGCAAAGTTAGTGCTCTGGTATCAAAGTCTGCAAAACATTTAGCATTTAGTTTTGCCTTGACTAATAGGAAAAAAAAAAAAAAAATTAGAAAAACCCCACAAAAATATTGGAAGTAAAACTAAGATAGCATTTGAAAATCATTTTCAGAAAATATTTCATTTTTAGAAGATTCAGATTGCAGAAGTACAAATGTTAGCTTTCAGAGATTTGCTGGAAATTCTTCAAGTGTGATAGAAACTAGGTAAGTTTCAACCAACTGCCTTTTCAGGGGAACAGATAATTCTTTTTAGTGCTGTTTACATTTTTTTCTGTATGATTAATTTACAAACAATGACAGTGTGTTTCTTATCATCATGCTTCTACTAAGTGTTCTCACTGTATTAATAAAGGGATCTATAATTACTAAAGGTATATCAGTTACATTTTCATTATAAGAGCCATAAGTCAAGACTGTCTGCTTCATTTTTTCCTCAATTTTAATGTTAAAGGATCCTTGACCTTTTGTGTTACATACACAAAATATCTGCATGGTGAAGTTAGAACTGTCCACAGTATTTCATTATATCCATGTCATAACTTGCAGAATAATTTAAACTATCATTCTTCTAGTTCTTATTCCTTCCTACACAAGACTTCTGGAAAAAATCCTTGCCATTTCCCTGAAATACACAGGTGAAAGGTTAACTCAGAGGAATCTGATTTATTATCTATTAAATGCAATAGGGAGTTTTTGTAACTGATTTGCCTTTGAAGAGTTTTTCCCACTATATCTTACATTGCACTTAGGCACTTATGATCTTAAATCTTTATCACATCTCTGTGAACTCAGATATTTCTCTTAGTGCAGTAAATTGCTAACAATTTACTTAAACTGAAGACATCAGTCTTTTTCTCTTCATAATTAGTTAGGTCCAGAGAGATTTAAATGATTTCTTTTTCTTCTATTTTAATTTTCCACAGGTTTCTCATTCTCTAGATTTCCTGCCTTCCTTATTTGTTTGAGCAAGACAGCACACAGACTAGACTTTTACAGAAATACAAAGTGCCTGAGAGAAACCATTCTCTTATTTGAAGGAGGTCTGGTATTGTCTGACCTATAAGTTCACTATTGGACTTTGAGACTATCTCAGATAATGCTATTGTTCACTGAAGCAGATCCAGCTCTTGCAAATTACTAGTTGTCATATGTTTTCTCTTCCCTTTCAAGGACTGCTTCACAGGCTAAATGTCTAGTAATCAAAAGAAGAGGATAGTCTGTATTTAATAAATCTATTTTATAGCAAAACATACTGGAATCATGTGGTTTGTAGGCTTACCATTTGTGCAGAATAACAATACTTTGTGACCAAGTACATAGGTATAAAAAAAAATGCAGCTGTATAAAGAGTCTGTAAGCGGCACAAGAGAAATTCTCCCATTGTTAGGAGATAGAAAGGTCTGGGAACTTAGTGTAGGGCAAATATAGTAAGTTAAGTTGTTTATTTTTACTTTTTTTTTGGAGCATCCAGTGTTCAAAGACAGACATCAGTGTTCTACATGGCTGGTAATAAAACAGGAGAGAACTCGTCATAAATCAAGACTGTGCAGCAGACTTGGTGAAGCAGCAAGACAAAGGAGAGTGGGTGGTGAGGTTACAATGTGAAAAGTAAATAAGGACACACCGTACGCCATTTCTCTTTTTCTTTCCTATAAAAATTCTTATTAGCTTGCTAGCATTTTTCTTTATCTGCCTTGACTATTGAGATCATAAGCCTTTCAAGAGGGGTTCTGCTAGTTTTATATTACGTAACCCACAGTCAAGTAAGGCCATGTTGAGATCCATCAATGCTACCAAACTAAACTTTATATATTATAAATAGTTAAGAGACATAATATGTTTTCATTATATAATACAGAAATATACATAAACTGAAGATTTAATTTAAATACATAAATTTATAAATATATAAATAATTAATTTAGATGTAACTGTATGATAAGTTATTATGGTTGCATATAAAATATAAACAAGTATGCACACATGTGCATGCAGATACACAAGTACATTCCTCATTTTTATAATATGTGTGCTTTGAATATACAGCCACATTATAGAAAATGTTCCTTTAGTGGAGGAAAGAACAAATTAAATGGTTTATTAAGGGGTTTGTCTCACTAATCACATAATTTCTCCCTACAAGCTACCAGTGATTCTTAATCGGTTGCTATAGAGTTCAGCTCCCATTATGAACTCTAGTTTTTACTTTTGCACTGTATTCTTTCAGTTTCTGAACCTGAGGGAAACTGCAGATTTCATGCCTTTCTTACCAATAAAACAATAGGAAATAAAATTACAAGATCAGTTTGTTTGTTTTTTTTATATGTGTTAGACAATATATTGGAACAAAGATTATTCTATAATCAAAAGGAGGACATTAATTATATTAATATTGTTCACCCTGGTGTGATCAAGATATTTCATGACAGCAATTAAATTAATCTCTTAAAGCAGTCAGATTCTATGCTATAGTAAATCCCACATGAGAATGATCATTAGAGTCCATGTCATGTTACTTCATGTCGTGAAGGTAGCTCACCTCGTTCCTTAGTGAATCATAAGGTTTGTTAGATTACTTTGTAAAAGAAGAAGGAAAGTGAAAGTTGAACCAAATGCAACTGTGTTGAAGACATGAAGGAAACAACAAACATAACAGACACAAAGATACCCGTAGCCTGACAGAGGATTTAGGCTTACAATACCATGTGCCAGTCATTACCCAGGTTCACGATAACAGCCCATATATATCCTCTTAGTTGTGCTTATCTTAGGGTAACAAATTGCACCTATTTGGCAATACAGAAGCCTGCCTAAACACTGGTTTTCTATATTACTGATTTGCCATACTTTCAGGTGTGTATGCCTCATCCCTATCTTTTTATTTTTCTGGTGCATAGGTTCTTAAAAGTAAGCAGAATGAAAGCAATAGCTGAAATGCATGTTCATCCCACTAGAAGTAGGAGCTCAACTTATGATGCCCAGTGACAACAGATACAGACAGTTGAAGGTAAATCCCTTTCTCTTGATGAATCATAATGAGAATTTAGGAAACCTACCTGCACCACATGCAAATCCCCACCAGTAAGAATCTACAGCTATAGTTGAATTCTTGCTTGCTTTATAGCTTTACTCAGGTAGCTGAACATAGGCATCCAGTGCCATTTCAGTTATTTCAAATGAGCATGATTGTTCTCCAGTTGCTCATTCAGAAAGGTGTAAATCTTCCAGAAAGCCCATATTATAACCATTTCCATGTGTAAACATTTTGGAACCTATGTGGTGTCAAGACAGAAACCACCACCCAGTTGACCATCTGGGAAGTCCGAACCTCCCAGATGACCCTCAGAGGAGCACAGACTCTCATTTAAATAGTAGAGAAAAGTCGATGTTAGCAGTAAGAATTTTATGGGAAAAAAAGTGAAGAAAATACCGGTCCTGTTCAACATCTTTGCCGGTGACATGGACAGCGGGATTGAGTGCGCCCTCAGCAAGTTTGCCGATGACACCAAGCTGTGTGGTTCGGTTGATACGCTGGAGGGAAGGGA
>JAVHNF010015650.1:0-12685 GCA_034783455.1 Micropsitta finschii
ATAAAATTTGTTTTTCAAAAAAAAAAAAAGGGGGGAGGGAGAATAAAGCATGGATCAGTTTAAGCTTTTCAGCCATACTAATTATTTTTGGGGGTTGCAAGAACACATTTGCATCTCCCAAAGCATATTCCTTTATGTCAGTGTGTAATGGAAGTGATGATAGCATTTTCTAGAGTGAACTTTTCAGATTTGTGATACTCCTAATAGATGTGAAATCCAAAATGATTTATTTTTCCCTTACAGTTATTATAAACACAATAATGTCTTGGTAAGTTAAACAAAAAGTATACATATATTGATTACAGTGGTAAGTTACATGAGTTGCTGTATATGTGCTCCCAGTGAGTGGAGAGGGAAGATATTATTTGCTTTATAATTCAATATATATAATGTATATAACAGACAGATGCATATTTATAAACATATGAAACACATGCTTTTTATGTTTATATAAACATGCTTTTTATGTTTATATAAACATATATGTTACCTACTTCTGCACACATCTACAGATACAATAATACCTAATAATGTATTATGGCAATGTTTAAATCATAGAATATAATTTATATCATAATCTAATATATATCAAAATATATTTTATAATAAGATACGTTAAATATTTTATACATATAAGACATACACACACATATATGTATATGACTTTTGGAAGTCTGCAATTTCTTTTTATAGTCCCCAGAACCAGTGGAGGTCATAAAAGGAAATTGCAGGTAACCAAAATACACAGTAGCTCAAAGTCTGTAAGCTGCAACCTCCTTGTGGCAAATCTGTTATTCCAGAGGGTTTACTTCCATGTTGCAAGAAGTCAGTGTATGCTGAAGAGTGTACTGCATGTGGAAATGAACTAGGGAGCATAGGACTACAACTTTCCTCTGAAGAGCAGTGGTGTTTCAGTTATCTCAAAATATTTTGAGAATGTCTGTAAGTAATAAGAAAACTAAAGTGGAACACACTGAGATATTGGAAACATTCTTTGTTTTTTGTTTGTTTTTTTTTTTTTTTTTTTAGAGAAACCGAAGGTTTTAGAGGAAATTGGAAATTCAGAGGGCATGATTGCTTCTACCTATTCTGATTTGTTTTGTTTTGTTCTGTTTTGGTTTTTTTTTAACTGCACTTGTAGTGACCTTGAATGTACTTTCTCTGAACACATACAAACAAACATCCCCACAACAGAAATGATTAAACAGTGAATTTTGAATGTGATCTTTCTAGATGTCTAGAACAGGTGTGATATCATAAAAATATGCTCCATTCTGGATGCATCTTCCTAACAGCTGCAGAAGGCATCTGTCCACTTCCATGGACAGCCACTACGGTCAGTTCCAAACACTCCAAAAACTACATATACCTCCAAACTCATGGACAGTAACAGATTTGCTTATCTTTACATGCTGTGAACATCTTCACTGACTTTGGTGGAACTATTCCCGGTGGATAAAGTGAGGCATGTGCATGAAATCTTGGCAGGATTTGGTCTTAAGACATCAAGTTTTCATTTTGCTCTGCAGAAGACTGATGGAGGAGCTAATTTGACTAATGCCAGCATCCTTTTCAATAAAAGTATACACCCTAATTACACGATTACAAAACATGACATGCCTACTCCAGAAATGTTAAAAATACATTGGAGGAGTGAGAACAGTAGATTTATTTGCATACTGTACATGTTCACCAGTGGGTAGTTACTGATGACTTTTTGCTGCTCTAGTAGCCTTTTCAGTATGTAAATGTTGAGTATCAGTGAGCTGGCATTTCTTACTTTAACTGGCATAAGAATAGGCTGTTTCTCTCTAGCGGTTCCAGAGGTCCTTTCCGACCCTAACTATTCTATTATTCTATTGAGGCTTTGGGTGGAATGGTTTAGTGTGAGGTGTCCCTGCCCTTGGCAGGGGGGTCGGAACTAGATAATCTTAAGGTCCTTTTCGACCCTAACTATTCTATGATTCTATGATTCAATGATTCTAAGATTGTTATGGGCCTGAGCTGAGTAAAATAGGTGAAGATATTTCAGTAAATGCAGAAATTGCTAGCACCATCTATTGGTAAAAAAAATAGAAAATTGAAATGATTTTCACAAAATATTCATGTACTCAAATTAGAGTCTGATTGAATAAATGAGTGCTCTTGTTTTAATTATTTTAAATGCCATTAAAATATATGTAAATATATCTTTTTATAACCAGACATTTTGTCTAGGGTTTACATCTTATTGAAGGCACTTGTGACTTTAAAAATGCTCACCATTTTGTAGAAAGTCCTGATAAGTCTCTAAAAACATCATTCTTTTCTGGGAAAGGCTAACCAACCTGGGAAACTGGATGGAATACTGGCTGTAACACAGGTTTTAAAAAGTAATTAAATCTCAATGTTAGTCTACAGAGAGAATATTATGCCTAACTGATATTTGTATTTTATTATCCAAATGTTTTCATTTTCTGCAACAAAGACAACAGACACCAAGAATGAAAGGAGTTCAGTACCTGTAGATACTGAGGAAAGGATTCCTGAAGAATAGCTGGCTTTGAGTTAGAGAGCATTGTCACAATCATAGAATCATAGAATAGTTAGGGTTGGAAAGGACCTTAAGATCATCTAGTTCCAAACCCCCTGCCATGGGCAGGGACACCTCACACTGAACCATGTCACCCAAGGCTCGGTCCAACCCAGCCTTGAACACCACCAGGGATATACCAAACTGCAAGAGACTGCACTGGTCTTAGGCTGAAAGCAGAGAGAAAGAACATGCGAAGAGAGGGGTATCAGGTGGGACAGAAGAGAACTTGATGTGCAAGCTTCCAATTGTGTGTCCTCAGCAAAGTGAGGTATTTTTCCAGAGGCCAGGCTTAGAGAAGTAGTCTACTTGCATAACAACATATGCAGGTTCAGGACATTAATCCTTTTTCTATGCATTTAATTCTCAATTGACTTCCAGTCTGTCAACAGGAAAGAAATGTTCTCTCACTTTTCGAACGCATCAGAGGTTCACAACATAATTTTCCCATTAATGGTGATTTCAGTCAGAATAGTGGCTCTCTTCCGCTTAGCCAGCTCACAGGAAAAGAGACAGTTTGCTCTAACTATGGTAATTACTCACCAAAAATTGAGCAGCATACGGAAAATTTTCACACACCTGATACAACCTCAGTTCAAGACTATTCCTTATTGCTATTTCATTAATTAAATTACCTAGACTGTCAGTTTTTATTTTAATCTCCTTTCTCGTTTAACACTACAGCTTCTCCATCCACTGCTTTGGTAACCTTTGCTAAAATATTAAAACAGTACCTTAGCATCCTACACCAAAAACTTATGCACCATTTCATTACATTTCTCTGCTAAAAGCTTCCTCTGTAACATCTGCGAGGGACAAGAGCAAACTAAAAGTCATGAGTACTACCCAGGCTACCTGGCTACCTTAATCTCACCCAAAGTGATCTCAGCTTATCAAGGTTAGCAACCCATGCAATTACACACACACAAAAAATTGCAGACAGATATCTGGGCCATCTATTTTCTGTCATTAAATTGTGGACACATACACTCACCAGTCACTTCCTAATAATTAACTTGAGGCGTCTGTTAATACAAAGTGATTCCATTACACCAAGAACTTTTGGTGGGATCAAGGTTTAAGAAAAGAACAGTTTAAAATCTGTGTAAGTTCATACAGAAGCCCCAAAACAATGCTCTCGTCAGTGCTGAAAAAAGTTCTCCCATTGCTAAAGCAGTTGTACACCCAAGGGATATTTGCCAGCAAAGAAGGAATCCTGGGAGTCTGTCTTTTGCCACGAAGAATCTGAGCACTTATTTTAGAAGGACTGGGAGTATGTAAGGCATTAAGATTGAGGAGATTGTTCTGATCCTTCCCATTCCCTTCTCTCCATCTTGACAAATGTGGATTGAGGCAGATAGATGATTACAAGGACATAAGTTCAAGAAGGCTCCAGATGTACTTCAACCCTCCATACAAAGAGGTCAAGTGATTTCTCCAAGACCACACAGGAAGTCCAGAAGAGCCAAAGTTCTTGGTCCTACTATAAGTCTCAATCCTGATGACTGTAAGACATCATGACTGTAAACAGCACGTTATTGCCAAATGTTTTTCTCTTTGAGAAGTTCTTGTGCTGCTTAAAAAATGCTACATTTTCTTCTGCATTAACACAACACAAAAGTCAGTGGAACACAAGCTTCAATATTCATTCACCTCAACAAAAGTAGATGCTATCAGCAACTACTTTGTGTTTTGTGGTACAAGACCAAAAATATGTGGTGGTGTAGAACATTCAGTACCTGTGAGAAATTATGTCACTTGTTCACACCAGTCACGTATATTGCTTGAATTTCAATTGTTTGATTTGTCTTCCAAAATGTTTTAGTGTAAGTAAAGATTCAGTAAAAACTGTGTCGAGGCCAATGAAGACCTTTTTCTGAGTTTACTAGATATTGGATCAGGGCCTGAATCCATGTGGCTATACTATGTACCTCGTGATACAGCATATTACAAGTTTGTCTGTTATTGTAATTGCTGGGCTACCTGAGCTGATTGGTAAATATATAAACAAGGATATGAAGTGGCAAACGATGCAAATGCAACAGGAAAGAATGCTCTGGGCAAATATGGGTACAGAAACTCCAAGGTTTCTATGTACATAGTGTGATGCACTTCACTTAGTCAAGTATTGTAATGTATCACCAAGAATAACTTAAACAGACCTTTGCATCATGAAACATACTGTATCTTACCTATTTTATCAGCAAAAGGGATTTGATTATATTTTGCAAATGCAACCTTGGATTTTAGCACAAATGTTTTCTGTTTGCTTTGGGAAAAAAAAAAAACAACAACAACAAAACAAAACAAAAAGTATGCAATTAACAGAAAAGAGCATGCCTGGGCACAAAACGAGGGCTTAGGAGGTGGAGTTTCGCCTGGAGATGGACAGCTTCTGTCTCATTGCTCCAGGGCTCCAGTGAGCTTTGCCTCTAGTCCCAAAGGGTGCTGAATTGACTCATTTCTCCTCAGCAGTCTGTAGCCTAACATAGCTGGGAGAGGACATTCTCCTCCAGGTATTGGCATGGCAAAGCAAAGCCAGTGAGGACAAGAGAAGTACTCCATATACCTCCTAGGTATAGGCTTCTCCTGGGGCAAATATGACTTCTGCCCTCCTCTGTAGCTGTACCTGGTATCTAGCAGATGTGTGTAAGGGAGTAAGGAGGGATATTTCTCTCTCTTCCCTGTTTGTTTCACAGTATAAGCTGCAGTCCAGCTGTTGGACTTTTTAATGCAGGACCTTAAATAACTGCAAGATGACTGCTCAGGGTTCTGTGCTTCCAGTGTTCCTGTAAGCTTCTGCCTCCATCAAATGACTACCCATCAGCTGACTGATGGTAACCACAGGGTGCAGTCTTAGTCCTACCATGACCACGGATCAGATACATCAAATGATACATCAAATCCTCAGCTTGATACCGCCTGAGGATTTGATGTATCATTTTTGTTTCTGCTCCACTCTCACGCTTAGCAACACTTTGTTAGACACAGTAGTACCACAATTTACTCAGCTATGTGAGGACATGAGGACAGAAACATGAAGGAGAAAGACGCAACAGTCATTGCTGGCTCTGTTTCTTGCTGCCTGTAAGATCTGTGACAAGAAAAAGCCTTTAGAAATATGACACAGGGATAGGACCATATTCATCTGGGTACAGACACAGAATCTCTTTTTTACAGTTGCTGAGTTTAGGTTGTGCTTATTTTATCTGAGAGCAAACGTGAGTGAAAAAAATAAGCCACTTAGAAATGACACAACATTTTATCTGAGTAATGACTTGAATGAGTCTCCAACCACATTAATAGGCAAAAGGCAGCAGGAAAACAGTGCAGAACTCCATATATAGATACTTCTTGCCTGTGGATTTGAACATCAACACCAGGGAACAGCCTGAAACCACAAGAGTTTTCTTACTGACACAGAAGACCCCATACAGTAAGCGAACTGTCCAAGAAATGTTTAGACAGAACTGTAAAGTTATAAAGGCTGGATGAATGCACAGAGAGAAAAAAAAACAAACCTGCAGCCCAGATTGACCTCAGTCACATAAAACCTGGCTGTTATAATAAGAGCTACATGGGTGATAACAAAGAAACAAGGTCAGAATATGTCCCTTTCCAGTATATGGCTCCCCTGACCATTGCTGGAGCTGAGGGAATATTGCCATCTAGTGCCACACAGAAATCCAGCTGTCTAAACAGAAAAGAGCCATTTAATTCCTGCAGGCAATAGTTACAAAGCATACTAAAAAAAGGGGACATTCTGTGCCAGGGACATCATTTTAGTCAGTGTCTTTGCCAAGCTTGTTATCGAAAATGGTACATTTTCTCCTTGAAAAAATGAGTGTGTTGTGGGAACTGAGTCATAGTGCTTTGGAGGAGAGACCCCGTTCACAGTCGTTCAGAGGTGAAAAAAGTACCAAAGTACTCACAGACTGCTTTAGCAAGTAGCAGTCAGAATGATAGGATGATGTGGAGGATGGGATTTACCTTACTTACCTTGAAATAACTAAACCATAGACCTGTGTGACCAATTTAACCATCACCTTTAAGATGCGAAGCACTGTACTTCTGAAATATCTGTTTCTCCACAGTGACAATAAAGGGGGTTTGGGACTGCTAGCCCTGATGTTCAAATTACTCCAACCCCTAATGCCCATCTTTCTGTACTATTTGTTGACCAGGTAGCTAATAATTTTGATGACCTGCTGGTGGAAAAATAAATACCACTTCCAGACTTCTAATGTCCATGATTTCAGTTATGTGATTCTCACTCAGGTGAGGGGACACGTACGCCCACACAGGAGTTCCCACTGACTACAATGGAAACAATCACTGGCCTATATCATATTGCATTTGCTAATAGGCCAGCACGCCTGACCATAACACATTTTATATTCACCTCTATGTGCAACAGCATTATGACCTTTCTCCTGTTGTCACGCCAAAAAGACCCCTTAGGGGTTCAGAGCGGTTGAGTTCCTCTCAGCCAAGACCCTGCTGAGCTGGAGATGAGGGTTTTTTTTAATCAGTGCATATGTTTGAAATACTTCTAATGAGGCCATCAACTCACTTATCTATGCTACCAAATATGTGCCAGATTATAATAATTTTCAGTCATTGCTCATCTGGAGCAGATTCAAACCAGTGGTTGATATTCAAACGCAATTTGAAAATCAAAATCACTTAAGCAACCAAATCTTCCAGCTGCAAACCATGTCCAAATTTCCAAGTCAGAAACCTAATGTTTATATGTGTTGACTTAAAATTACTTAAATGTCCCACCAGTACCTCTTGAGTTAATTGCCATGTTATTGCCTGTGGTTGTGACTTTCCCACTATTTCTACCCCTTAACCACATAAAAAAAATGATTAAATCACAGACAGAATCAGAATCAATAATGTAAAAGAACATTATTTTTCAGCTTGAGAAGGGTTAGAATATTTGAGACACCCACTGCTCCGTTTTATTTTAAATAGCATGAATCCCAATTAAGCAGGAGGCTGCTAAATTCTTTTCCTTATATTTTAAAATTCATTACTTCACATATTCAAATATAAATCCTTACAGGGCATTTTTCCTTTTCTACTCTGATTTAAATATGCTGCAAAAAATTAGTATCACAAGCTTCCCCAAAGGAGGATTATTTAGGTAACAAAAAGTCTCAAAATAAACAGTAGTGTATAAAGTTACTGATGTCAAACTCTGCCAGGATTTTTTAGGGGTATTTTCTCTGCTTTAAAGGGAGGTTCGCTTAGCAAAGTCCTTATTCTGGGTATTAGAAAAGAAATAGAAAATGTACAGTGTCCTGAGTGTCCATAAATAAAGTTCAATTAAAATTCCATCTAAAAAGAAACCTGAAAAGCAAGGATGGCAGATTTATAAACACATTTAAAGTATCTAGAAATGTGACTTTCTAAAACCCTCACTCCTATCATCTCAGCTCCCCATAACTAAAATTAGCTAAAAAAATCTAAGCTAACAGCTTCCAGAAATAAATACCAAGAAGCTGGCAGCAAATCCTGGAATTCCCTCATACCTTTTAGTCCATAGGGACGCAGACTGACCTTTCAGATGCAACATAAACCCAGCTGTTTTCCTCAGGCTTTTGCTTGAGATGAAGGCTACCTCTGACAGTTTCAGTGTTCTAGGCAGGCAGGAAAGGATTACTAACATTAGCTCAGTATCTTAGTTGCTGTACTTAAGAGGCTGCATACTTGCCTACAGCTGGATCCAGCACAGAGTGAAAGCTCCCACTGACTTCACTGGGATCTGGATCACCCTTTTAGGTTTGAAGGAGCAGGGGAAGCAGCAGGAAGGATGGACATTTTACCTGCTGGTACAAACTGTCATGGCTTTACCGACATTTGCACCAGTTGAGCCTTTACCCCAGGACACTCCATCCCTGGTGGTGGTCAAGGCCAGGTTGGACAGAGCCTTGGGTGACATGGTTTAGTGAGACGTGTCCCTGCCCATGGCGGGGGTTTGGAACTGGATGATCTAGGAACTAGGTCCTTTCCAACCCTAACTATTCTATGATTCTGAGATTCTGACACATGCAGCTTTATGAATCTATGACATAAATTTACAAACTGTTTTCCTATGCTAAGAGGCAGCAGTGAGATGACATGCTAAATCCCTTTCTGTATCAAGAAGTGGACACCCCAAAACATTCCCACACCCAGCAACTCATTTGGATGGACAGTCTTAACGCAGACAAAGGTAATGTCCATAGATGTTTAACAACAGCATCTATGTATCTTTTGTTTCAATTGACAGTAATGGCAGACAGTGGGGTTTGGCCATTTTGTTTTACTGATATTTGCAAACCTCTGAGACTATTTCCTTACATAAACCATTTTCTGGACACAAGCATTTTTCTTGACAAAACCAGCCTAAGTTGTACAGACCACTCAGTTGTTTCACCTGAGCCTGGGCCACTCCTGGCTAATATGCCTACACAGTGGCTAGTGTTGCCACAAAGGGAACTGGATCCATGAACTGATGCTGGGTAAGAACTGAGTGGATGACACAGTCAGGAGCATATGGCCAGGAAATAGTGGATCTGGGCAACAAAGTTCCTGTGGAACCATACCCTAAAGCACTCCCTTTATTTGTGTCCAGAGGATGTGTAGTAATGCTGCTCCAGGTGGTAAGATACAACATGAATGGGTTTTATAGACCCTGAAACCCTTGATGTTATTGCTGTTTTGTGAATACAGAAGTTTAGCCTACTATTAGCTTTTTTCTGTTGAATTAAATGTTCTGTGAAGTATCAGAGGTGCAGCCAACATGTCCCAGCTAAATGGCTTGTTTGTAGCAAATTACTTTCCATTCTTAAACAAAAAGAAGTTAATCAAATGTCAGAAACAAACTACATCTTGACAGATTAGCAAGGTTGCTGCTGTTAAAATAAATTTGTTGCCAGATTTGTTTACAAAGCTTCTTTTTCAGGGATGGGTGAACTTCCTGGAATTTGCCAATCGTTTGAATAAATATTATGGGGGATTTGTAAAATGAGAATTAATTAAACTTTTCCTCTGAGTTTAAACCAGACGTTTTGCTCAGTGTGAAAAATTAGCTGCAAGCAAAGAGAAGTCTTTTTTGGGGAGGTGGAGAGGCAAGGAAATCTGAGCACTTCCTTTCCTTTTCCAAACAAAATTTGGAATATAACAACTATGACTAATACAGGAATCGTAATTTATATGTTAGATTTGATATATTCCTTTCTAACTTTCTTCACAGTTCTGAACTGAGCTCAATACGTTTAACTTCAGCTTTCAAATCCCTCAGAGGTTTGTTTATTTTTCTATGAGTCTTTTTGGTTTGGCTGCTTCTGTACAATACGTGGCAGATGTGTTCATTTCTGGAAATGGGGCTTTCTGATATTGACTCCTCTATATGACTTGTGTGGCTCTAACAAAGGCCTTTGAATGTTTGTTTGGATGGGTGGTATCGCCATCTCAGACAAAGAGATAAGCTTACTGTCATCATCCATGCAGTCTGCTGGGATGTATGAAAGGACCAGATAATGAACTGCTCATCCTAGCCAGGGAGAAAACAAGGACAAGTATTTGCATTCTGCCTTTTCCCTCACTGCAAGCTGGGTTTGGATTTTTGGGGGTTTGGGTTTTTTAGGGGGTTGGGATTTTTTATTTTTTTTGTGGGATTTGGGGGTTTTTGATATTTTTTTAAGTGATCATGAGGAAAACATTCTTCATTTACAAAACAGAAAACAGCAAACTGTCTGCTCTTTCATGTAACAAGTCAAGAAGGAGTAGCTAAAGATGCCATCTATTAGAATGACTCCACTGGAGAGGAAATCCAAAGATGGCATCTCTTTTCTAATAGAGACAAACAATCCTCTCATTTAGACTATGATTTTTTAATTTTCTGTGGGAAGGGGGGGTATGTGTCAAATGCCACTAACCTAGGAAATTAGTCCTTGGAAGAAACCTTCACTGCTACCGTTTGGAAGATGTTTCTAAAGCCAGTAGCAGATGTCTGTCAATGGCATCAACAACTTGAGGGACTCCAACATCACTCACTGTCAAGGCAAATTAAGCACAGTGGCTGTTGGTGGGTCCTACACATAACTTACAAAAGACTTCATGGACTTCACAGAAGACACAGGACTTTAAAAGCATGTAGCATTCAGGCAAAAAGTCCTTTGATTCTTTAGGTACCAAATCAGGAGGACTGATTCTTCCCACTTACCTTTCCCTAAAAAATTTCCAGCTTTTGAAAATATCACGACTGGTCTTAAAGGATTCATCAGTCAGAGCTACCACATGCTGCTGCTGCCCTAATTAAATTGAACTCCACTGGGTCCATCCTTCCAAAGTCTTGCTGGGTGCATTTGAGCAGTTCTTCCCATGGTCGTATGTATGAGGCTACATGTTGGCAGGATGGATAAACATCTCCTTTTTAAAGACAGCCTCAAGCTTTTGCTCTAAGAGGCTAACACTGCCACTAACAACTAGGAAATCCTGGCAGATAGTCCCCATGAATATCTCTTTCTATATTTGCACAATGTCAAGCACACTATCAGCACCGAATAAATAATAATCATAGAAACCTGGAGTCAGCCAGGAAATAGCTGTGAATGAGACATTCATATTTTAAAAGGTGAAACTGCAAAATTATCTTCTTATGATTATGGGAAAACTGTTCTTTTCCTTTTTCTCTGATGTTTTCTTTTCCTAAAGAAGCAGAAATGCTAACGCTCCTACTGAAGGTACCAAAAAGTAAAAATTTTCTTGTTCCTGTACTACAGAATTACATCTGAAGTGTCCCGCCTCTTCAAGGAGCAAAATGAAGAAGAGTTGTAATTTTAAGTCCAAAGAATCCACTTCTAAAAAAAAGAAATGGAATACAAATACATTATATGGGAGGAAAAGAGAAAGCAGTTGAAGAACAGTTTCATCAGACAATCTTGCTCTTGATAATTTCTGGACAAAGTCAGCTTTTTTTCTAAATATGATTGAAACTCCGTGTTAAAAGGGATTTAAATGAGTCATAAATCTTCAAAAACAATAAGCAAAATTTATAGAGAATTCAGTCACCAGCTCTATAGAAATAATAATAAAGGGCAACTCTCTTTCGTAAAACAAGTTGAATTTGGTAACTCTTATTTAATTCAGTCTCTTGACAAATATTCGGGGTTGTTCTTTCTTCAGGAAAAAATCAAATATGTCTCCTTCTCTGCTGAGGTATACTACAGGTATACTAAGGATATTTCAAGACTATAGTTTCATGGTTACAGATGAGAAGAAGCAGATTTTAAAGGTACTTTAAAATCTGCTTTTATAATTGCTGCCAGGGTTACACATACAAACTTGTTTTTTTCGTGTATTGGTCATCTTTAACAGAAATACAAAAAGGTCTGAGGAATGCTTCAGTGTAGTCAAATCACAATTAAGTTAGTCCAGCAGCATTTGTCAAAAGATATAATGGCAGGCATTATAAAGGAGAAGAACAAACTGAAAACACAGAATGCCAAAAATCACCATCTGCTGAAATGATGGAGTATCATGCTCAAAGCTGTTAAGGTGTTACTAGAGCTGTTGTATGTTACAACATTAAACATTTAATTGCAGTTCATGGGTTTTAAGTAAAAGGACTGGGGACTGCTTTTTACCATAGCAACCACAAAAAAGAAATCTCTTAAAGCATGCATGCAATGCACACCAACAAAAAAGCAAAGAAAATAAATATATTTGGAATTCAGCATTTAATCTATAATTATTTGGAGAAATTCCTCTTTCCAAATTTACATTCAGAGTATGCTGGAGAGAATAAGACATTCATTCCAAATTACCAAAAGCCTTTCCTGCGGGACTAGAAGATGTATTACGTTCTGTATCTTATCTCACTAACAACTGTTAATATGACTTCTGCTGCTTAGGTAAACAGAGTAGGAAAATTAATGCATAGAAAATAAAAGAAGACTTCTATCATCTCACTGATGTGTGGACACTTGTGCTGCAGGCAGGGATACTGCAGAGCACTGGGACTGCCCAGGAGAGCTGCCCATTGCCCAAAGCTTCAGCTCTGCCTGAGCACACACCTTCCCAGGGGCTCCAACAGGCTGCTGCATGGCCCTGACCAGG
>JAVHNF010015650.1:25721-45875 GCA_034783455.1 Micropsitta finschii
AGGACCTGACTCTGAGTCAGCAGGTTTAAGGAAGTGGTTTCTTTCTCAGTGCATGCAGAATCTTCCTTGGCTGTCTTGAAGCATAATTTCAGTACTTAGTTGCAATTCCAGTTTATTACAGCTGGTGTCAGTCATAAATTCTCTCAGAATTCCATCGCTAAGTGAAAAGCTCATCAAATTACTGATTTCCATTCAGTCTGTTCAGTGTTTGCATTTAAAATAGTTTAGAACCTTGTAAATAGGTTCTAAGCAAAAATTCAGCTTTATATCATTCGGCTTGAAACATGGAGATGATACTTGCAATATCTGTTGTACTTTGTCACCCCATGTTTGGAAGTAGTTTATCACTTCTTGCTTGTCTTCTGTGTCATGTACTTGACATCTCATCCCTTTCAGAATGTCAGCATTTTCCTCTCTGCCTGCAATCACAGGGACTTTTTGCTTTTCATATGAAGGGTAGTGATGGATATTGTGTCAGACTGCATTTGATATTGCAGATTGCAAGGTTATCATTGGGGAATTTAGCTGAATGATGACCTAATTATTATTTTAAAAAAACCCCATTTCTTAAAACTGACTTTTTGTGGTGAAGGTTACCCCTTCTATTCCTCAGCAATGTCTAAAAATTTATGTATATATAATGGATCCTTGAGCTGGACTGAAGCGTCTTGCTTATATCTAAACATTAGTTGATAATTTATGCATCATGTAAATCTTTACATAATGAAGCACTTTGGCATTCATCTCATGCAGCTGTATTTGCTTTTTTGATGACTAACTAAACTGTCACCTGTATGTAGCATTCCAAGTGCCCTCTATGATTCCAGCCTTATTTGCTTCAAATTTGTGTGACTGTATTTTAAATCAGGAATATAATATTAAAGAATTTACTGGAAATACCAGGTTCTGAATACTTAACCCTTCCCAGCTGGAATCCCTGGTGTTTAAGTGTGGGTTTGAAGTAAACAAGTGCTACTTTCCCACTGTCTTTCAAACAATTTGTTCCCTGTTATTCCACAACTGAATTTGACCCCCAGTTTGCAAGTGCCCTCATTTCTTTCCTTCTCAAATGCAATGATCTGTGACAACAGAAATAATGTTCAACCTTGTTTTGTCTTGCTAACAACATGTGGTTAGAATCTTGTACTGCTATTTCAGTAATATTTTTACACTTGTCCCCTACTGTCTTGGCTGGTTGCCGGCACAACGATTCATGCTTTGTTTGCCTCCAGATGTGATTATTGCTTTTCTTTCCTGCATGGGCTATCTGAATGAATTCTTTACAGGTTAAAATACTGGAGCTCTCAAGTCAAGGACTTGCTTAAACTAATTTTCAGTGAAAATGAGCATAAAAATTCCCCAAGGACCAGAAAACACCTGGACAAAATTTTTATTTCAATAAAATATTAGAAACTAAATTATCTTGGCTTTAAATGATGATGTAAGCTAGCAGAGATTCAAAACACGTAACCTCATCTTTTTAAATGCACCCCTGGGGTGCTTTTTCTAGTCAAGGGAAACTTTTCTATGATAGTTAGTACATTTAGTAAAAACTCACCCCTCTGTGCTGAAAAGACAGCTTAGAACATTTGTACGAGCCTTTGATTTCTTTCTTCTCTCACTTTAAAAATTACTTTAACGCTCTCTTTTAAGATACGTTGAACTTCCTTGAAGTTAGAATTTTATATTCCTAATCAGTGCTGCATTCAGAGCACCTAACCTTAAAAATATCCTGTTTCAAGTAAGACTCCCTTTTCCACCCACCTGCCCCAACTATCTGCAGACAATAGCTGACCTAAACAAGTTAAGATCAGGCATGTTGGAGACGAACCCAGAACTAATCATGCTTTAGTAACCCAAGCAAAGGATTTTGAATTTAAGAAACTACTAGCTTTTACCCTTTTATAAAGCGCTCTCCCCCCTACACCCCGAGGCCCGCGCCCCGCGGCGGGAGGTGCCGCCCCCCCGGGCGCTCAGCTGACGCGCCGAGCCCCCGGTGCCATGTGTGCGGGAGGCGCTGGCGAACGCCGTGCCGAGCCGTGCCGCTGCCCCGCGGCGCGGGATCCGCCGCTGGGCCGGCGCCGCGGTGGGGGAAGGGGGCGAGGGGGAGGATGCGCGGAGGGGCCGGAGGATGCTGCGGGGGGTGGGGGCTGGAGGGTGCTGCCGCGGGGGGCCCGACGGTTCCGCTCCCTGGCAGATGCTCCAACCATTGTGCTTTTGCTGTTGCAAATAGAAACACTGTTCACCTCCTCACCTCTCCTCCTCTCCCCTGCCAAACAATAAATGCACACCTCTGGGCCCTCGGCGCTTCCTGACTCTGCTTCTCTTCTGCAGGTGTAGATCTAGAAGAGACTGGAAAGGAGGGTGGAAAAAGCAGGGAGGTTATGAGGCTTAATAAAGAAGGTAAGTGGATAGTGCTGGCACACCTCTCTACCTGTCTGTCTCTTGGTGGCTGTGGATGACTGTGGTTTGGCCTTGACAAGGTAGTTTAATAGCATATGGGTATCTGCCATGAAGAATGTTTCAGGGTTGGATACACGCAGATGACTGTCACCGTGTCAACTTCTTTTGAAGTATAACAGGTGTATGCATGCAACTGAGAGATGTGGTAAAAGATAAGGCAATTTTAAGTCAAAAGACAGCTACACCTCAGTGGCCATGTTGGATTTTTTTGAGGACCCTGTCCCTTGGTGCAATGTTTTACTTACTTCTCTGTGGAGATAACCATATAAACCTGTGCATCAACTTGAAACATATTTTTAGTGACTAATGAAAAACATTTTCACTCGCAAAGAGAAACAGTTACCATCATTGGCTTCATCCACTTTAGCTCAAGTCACGTTTTATTCTTTCATCCTCATGGCTGAGTGACTTACAGACAACTGAGCAGCCAGCATCTAATATTATGTTAGGCTAAGCCTTACTATGCAAAACCAAATACTGGTCATTTGGTTTTCTGGTCATAAGGTTTTCTGGTACCGTAAGTATGAACAGGCAAATTCCAGGCTAATGGTATTTGCTAATATGTCATGCCTGACACAGTTCTGTCAGTTGAGAGAGGAGAGACTTGAATGGGGAGCATGGGCAAATCAAATTTACACATTGTGTGACATGCGCTGTTAACATCATGCTGAGGTAAAACCTCATGCAACTAGTGAAATGGTTTGGGACATGTTCTCATGTAGCTTTCTGTTTCTGTTCCATTAAGAAAGCAGTATACAACCTTTCTGTCACGAGAAATATTCTTGTGAAGTCAGTTTGTAATGAATAATCCCATCATAGTAAAACTTCAGTGTGACTTACTGATGCTGAGAGAAATCCTGCTATTACCTGTAATGTCATCTCATATATTCTGAAATGATGCTAAGTTTCTTGTTATGCTATAGTTGTTATTACATGTGTGTTCAATTTAAAGCACCTTGGTAGTTTAAAGAGATCTTATGTTTTCTAAACAAGCTCTTGAAAAAAGAATGAATTAATAATGTAGAGTTGTATGATAAACTATTAAATTGTGTGGAGTACACATTAAATAAAATTATTTAAAATACCATAAAACCTCCCTTTTTGAAGACCTTTATAGAGATGCCAAGCTTGGTTGTATTCCTGTCTTGATTTTTACATGCCTGAACGTCTCTATTTTGCCAACCCAAAAGCAAGTTACAGGCAGATTGGATTTTCATGTAATATATTATGGCTAAAACGTTCTAGGCTCAAACAGATTGTATGTCTACCAGTAATGTTGAGCCTATGTTTGATTCAAAAGTAATCAAACAAAAATCTCCCAACTTGAGCTTGGCCTTCATAAGGACCTTAATTTGTTGAGATGAAATGTTTTCTGCCTAGAAGTCCTTGAACACAAATTGTTAGTATAAGCTTACTTGAGACTTAAAGATTGAAACGCGTACCTACTCCTTAGTCATACATAATATGCAAATTGTTTCCTAGAACGATTCAGTATAGATCATCAGCTCTATTCTGTCATTGTTTGGTTTTGAGGAGGTTATAGATTTCATCAAAGGAGCTCTATTTAAACTCAGTATCCAGAAAAATTATTTCCAACCTAAGTGTAATGTCATTGCTGACATTGTGATAGTGAGAGGTGTGAAGCACTTATTAGCTTTCATAGTACTTGCACTATTATACAGTTTAAAGAAACAAAAATTATATTTAGAAAATAAAAAGCTGTAGGAATTTTATTGCTTCCAAGTAGTAACTTGCTTTGGATCACTTAGAACTTTCAAGAAGTTTGAAGAAATTAGTATGTGTTGAAATATTTCTACTGTATTCACTTCAGCAGTGTGTTAATGCAGGTGTATTCACCACACCCATTTGTGTCTCTGAATGCCCACTGTAAATCTTCCTGGAGCCTCACTATTCTTACTAGTAAAGGTGGGAAGAATTTCCAGGGTTAGATTGGTCTGCAGAAAACATTGTTCGTGTGCTTGCAGAAATGCTGGGGCACTTGTTCTGATCTTGCACACATCTGTTGTGTGACATAGTGACTTCTTTTGTCTGTTTTGTTCATAGACAAGGGTTGTGGTCGTAGTAGGTCTTAACACCAAACCCAATTAATTTTTCATTGCATTCTTATCTATTTGAGTAGGTCTTCATATGGCATTTGTGATGCCAGGAAATTGTAAGAGGTGTCTTACAAAAATCAGACTTTATTTGTATAAGAGGGGGATGACGGAAGGACAGGACTTCAGATATCAAAAATTACTGTCCTGTTTGAGAAGGACAGTGTAAAATCTGATCTCACTGCTTTTGCTTCTTCTAATACTTGTCTGCATTTTGTCAGCTTCAGTTGATATGACCAGATTCATGTGGCCATTCCCTTGTAAGCAGTTAAGCAGGGAGCCTTTCTAGACTAGTGAAACTGCGTGGAGAACTTAGTGGGGGAAAGGGTAGGAAAACTGATCTCCTCCAGAGTGTGACAAGTTGTTTCAATTCAGATCTATAAGGAAAAAATATATCTGATGTAAAAAAATGCTTCAAGCCATCTTCAACGCCTGTCACTGCCTCCTTTCTGGTTGTGTACTGTAGGTGTTTAGAGTGGTGGACTGCTCCTTTTCCCTCTTACCCAGGTGGGGGCCTGGAAGGCAGCATTGCCAGTGGTGGGGGGGAGGAACCCTGTGAAATCTCTGCCCAACAAAAGGTGTCGATACTTAGCATATCCCTGGGCAAAAGGGTTGCAGTCTGGCAGTGCTCATCCTTTCTATAATGCAAAGGATGTATCGAGGCCATGTGCCCCCTCCTTTGGGCAGAAGTAAGAACGTAGAAATATTGCTCATTGCTTTCCTTTATTCTGCAGTGTATATGTAGGCAGCACAGTGGAGAGAAATTTCCTGAACATTTGTTCAGTTTTGTAGATGGAATTGCTTTTTGCATGCTAATTCTTGGTTTATGTATCCTTTAGCAAATGCAGTGTGGCCATGGTGGACTTTTATTGGCTTGTAGGTTTGTGGAGAGGGGATTACTAAGTTGTAAGTGTTCACAGAAAATGAAAAATTTTATGCAGAAATGTTTGTGCTAGGGAAAAAAAACCACAAACTCAACACACTTATCTGCTTATCTAATCAGGAAACAGAAACAGCATTGTGTAACTTATCTGACAAATCACTACCAACCAACTGGCTTAGCTAAAAGAGGGGTTATCAGAATTGGAGCAGCATTTGGGATTTAGATTGAATTTTGAAAGTTGAATGGTGTGTCTGAAGAATGAAGATTTTCTTCTAGATAGCAGGCATAGTAAAAGGAGTCTATATTTATTTAACAATTTGTGTCCTGTAAAAAGTCCCAGTAATTGTATGCCTGAGAGATACAGTGATCTTGTATTATCAGTCATAACCTATAACTGAGTTTAGATTAATTTTGGAGGCATATGTTTTGCTCTATACAATATTCAAGAAAATAATAGAAGAATTTTTTTTTTTTGGTTTTCTGTACAGAGCCTATTAATAATCACTTTAGTAAATGTGCAAGCATTAAGTGTCGTGAGTGTTTCTAGGTAGGCACAGGCTGTAAAGGAACAAAAGATACCCTGTGTATCTTCGTGGACTACAGCAGGGTTAAATACAACATATGGGATTTAGATCTGTATCTGGGTACTTGGTGTCATATTCAACTTCAGTTTCTCAGTTCAGTGGGTTTGTATTATTGAGGTTTCAATCTGATGGTGTGTGTGTTTTGTCTTAGGTAATCTATTCTGTTTTTCTAATATTGTGTTAAAATTAGAGATTTTCTATCATTGTGTAGCCCCAGACTTGACCATTTTACTTGATGATTACGCAAGCAAACTGGATAGTTGTTTACAATATGTTTTTCCTATTTTGACTTCCCATGTAACTATCTGATGGAAAGCTTTTTGGTAAATCCATTGGCACTGTCAGAACAAAATTAAAGGGATACTGATTAGTTTTGCTTTCAGAATTATTTTTTTTATTCTTCAGAAAAATAACTTGATTTTATCATTTTTCATGGAAAAATAAGAAGCTAAGGAGATTGGGTGATGGTAGGGAGCACTTTATAGGGGGAAAAAAAAGGATGCAGCTTATGACGTTCTACTTATGAAAAGCCAGAGGAAGAGAACGAAGATTATTTATGAGGAGATTGTGAAAGAAGAGAAGGCAAAACCAGCTGGTTAATGTAAGCATAGGAATTGAAGTTGGTCTTTTTTTTTTTAATTCTTATTTATTTTGCTGTTTACTAGTGGTTTGCTGATGGTGCTGCTTGTCTCCTTTAAAAGCATGCTAACCAAAAACTTAAGGATAAAACATTCTTGTTTTTATTTAGCTGCCTTCATCTCCACCTTTTTGTTTTGGTAGGGAAGTTGGAAAAAGCTGAGAGGGAAAGAAAATTATAATAAAGTTTGGAGCACATACCCCAGAAAAAAGAAGTGAGGTTTTTGAATGTAGACCACGACCACGTTGGTTGCTGATTTGGGGTTGGTTTTGACTTTGGTTTTTCAGTGGGCAAAAGAAGGAGGTGAATGTTATATAGTTTTCTTTCTCTTCCGTATAAGTTAATGAGGTCTTCCAGAGATACTGGTTCTTAAACAGATGTAGTATTCAGGTGGAGCTTGGTTAGTGAAAGAACTGAGAATTAACAGCATACAAAACTGTGGTTATTAGCAAGTGAAACTTTTTCTTACCATTCTTATCTTTATGCTGGGAATAAGAATAGTGAGCAAAGGTCCCCACTGGGTTTTTCTTTAGGATGAGAAATGACAGTGGGATTGGATTCTGGTGTTCAAATATCTGATCAGTTCAATATGTGATATCTGACTCCCATAGTTTTATTTTTTTTCCCATGGACAGCTTATCCAGGGTGGTGGCGTGGCTCCTGGTTGTGGCTGTCACCTCATTTAATGTGTCTCAAGGAATGGTAACAGAGGAAGAATGAAACATTATATATGATACTGGCCAGAAATTTAGTCAGAATTGTAGTTTATCCTCATAGTTACATAGTTATTTTCTGAAACCTGTCCTTTAGTTCATCAGCCCACACACTGGATAAAAAGAGTGGAGTCATTGTAAGGCTCTCTAATCAGACATTCTCTGGTTTTAAATCAGGTTTTTGGTAGTTTCAAATATGTATCTGAACCTGTTCTAGAAATTATTTCCTTAAAGATTCTGGGTTTGTTAGATGGCGCATATCTTGCTGGAGTTCGGTAACATTTCTCCTAGTATTTGTGCAACAGTTATTCTGAAGAGGTTAGATCTCCTATAGTTTAAGGTAGCTTGTTTGATCACTGATGGGGAAAATGACGTGATTTTCTGTCAACTGACAGCACTGTCACTAAGGATCTGTCTCTGACATTGCTTCTACTTGTTGCAATTTATAACTGGACTTGAGAAAGAAGGAAATGACATGTTTACTAGAGTGTACCCTGTTGTCACCACAGAAAATGAAATAACTTCTTTTATCTGATTTTGATTGAGATATAAAAACATGTGTGTTCTTGTTGATCTGCCTCCATACGTGGTTAATAGCTTATAGACTAAATATAGGTTTCCACATTTCAAGAAAGACTACACAAGTGTTGAACCATTTTCACTGCGAAACAGAGTAATTTCCTTGAAATAGGCAATTTGTTCTTGTTAATAAAAATTAAGACATTGTCAGGTTCTGTTTTATCTTTGGGGCAAAATTTTTAGCCATTTAACCAAGGCTGATGTGTATGAGATAGAATCAGGGGAAAGTCCTATAGAAAACATGTTTCAAATCACATTTTGTTTAAGTTGTGGATCACAGGAGTCCTGTAGGCAGAAAGTGCAAGTTTCTGGTAGTCCCAGTGAAAGTTTAGATTTGTGTCCCTGCATGTATTACTTAAAAGGATCACCTTCAGTAAAAACAGTGTGTAAATATGAGTATTTCTTAAAGAGTTAACTCCACCATAAAGTCACCTGAGTGCTGTGACCATGTGTTATTAACAGTAGTTTTGGAATGACTAGCAAGAAAGATTTTCAATAACTAGGAACTTGGTGCAGTTCTTCAGCTTGTCCTTGAAAAAGCTGATTCAGGAGTTAGTGGTGTTAGTGGTGCAGGGTGCCCGGTGAAGCTGGTGTCTTTAGGTTATTTGTATGCTAAAAAACCTGTGGTGAATGCTGTTGTGATGAAGTCAGGGTGTTTGACAGAGGTCTGTTAGCATTTCTATAGCAAGATAGTTCTCTTGCTGGATGAGAAAGATAGTTGCTATGTGGGTAAAATGATCCAATTTTTTATTGTAGTGCTGTGCAGCTCTCTTAGCTGACTCAACTTGGAGATGGAATGCAACAACTTATTTAAGACTGATGTGGGGCAGAGGAAAATGGACCACTGCATGCATGATTTCTCTCTTTTTCCTTTTGTCCCTTTATATGGTTGAATGTTGATAATTTTAAGGGAGTAGTTTTGTCATGAATTGTATTGTTTATTAAAAGGTGTGCTTTAAAGCCACTGATGGTGCTAGAGAAGTGGGCTTTCTGACTGCTTTTGGTCTTGTACTCAGTAGAAATAGAGATGTCTTCCTTACTTCAGAAATGTTATGTTTGTTATTCAGCAAATTTCCTTTCATATTTTACTAAGTTATATTAATAATACAGCCCTTAAGCCCAACACATCTTCCTATTTATCTGTATTCTTGACAGCAATTATAATTTAGAATTATTTGGTCTTCCTGTTTGTTGGTTTCTGTGTGCATGTATTTATAAAACGTGCGGTGTTTGGCAAAAAAAGAAGTGGAGTTTTCCCAGATTAGCAAGAGCATCAGCCAGAAGCAGTAGAGAAGTTGAAGACAAATGCTGTAGGTTCTGTACAACTGCTGGTACAAGTGTACATCTAGTGCAGTTTCACTAGTCCCTAGGCCCCTCCTGAATCATCTGTAAAACGGAAGCAGTTGTGTTGTGACAGTGTGGTGTGCAGTACACAGGGGGTTTGGACTTCCTTTTGCTTCCCTTTCCGTTCCCTTGGAACAGCTGTTCAGCAGAAGAGGCAGAAGGGTGGCTGATGAAGTAACATCAAAACATAAGAATGACTGGCAAAGGGCATGAGCTATGAGGTTTGATTCGGCGTTCTTATTTTCTTTTTTTGTTTTACTCTAATATAGAGTGATTTCTGACCTGTCATTCTTTCCCTTCCCGTTTCTGCTGTAGGGGGCTAAACATAGGGAGCAGGCAGAGACTGGGAATTCGTAGTTACATTTGGATTGAACACTGCTGACATCATACAAGTAATAATTGTTGACAGGTTTGTTGGACCAAAAGTGTCTTCTCTATCAAGACAAAACAGGATCGGATTGGATTTCTCCAGTGGCAGAATAAGGTGACTTCAGCTTTTCATTGTTCTGAGCCGATATGGTCAGAATGGAGGCAGAGGTTTACAGAAATGTAAATCATCATGTGCATTCATCTTTGAATCTCTTGGCAGGTGTTCTGTCCTCAGGTGGCCTTTAGGCTGGCCACTTGAGATTGTCCAGATTAAATAGATCATCAGGTGGTAGTTGGCATATGCAGTTATTTTTTTTTAAGCTGCTCTTAGTCATGTCTCATTGAGACAGGATGCTTCTGATGATTTAAATCTGAAAAGTTTGTTGGACCTGTGCCACCACAACAGCCACTGAGAGAGCCAAAACCTTGTTTGTTTGGGGCTGATAATGGAGACAGTCAGAGGACAATGATCCGGATAAATATAAGTAATTCATCTGTTACTGCTGTGATTAGGGAGGCAGTGTTATTATTTGCATGATCTGAATGCCTAGCAGCCCCATCAGAGACTAGATGCTACTGTGTGCAGGAAGGGTGTGTGCATGTGCGTTGTGAAATCGTTGTGCTGCAGAGCTAACTTTTTAACATATGGCAGAGCAGGAGATTTAAGTATTGACAAACAAAAGCACTTAGTTGCTCAACATGATAGGTGGTAGCCTTTAGCCTAAACTAAAGTGGCTTTCTTAGAACTGGCGAGGAAAGCTTTAAGGTGGTGTTCAAAAAGCAGTGAAGTAGTTTTGCAAGAGCTTGGAAGATGCCCTTACTCAAGTGTGGAAGCGAGCTTGAGTGAAAATACGGATTGGTCGTTAAAAGCTTGGTGAATGGATACTGACATTGTGAGCCAACTAGAAATGTGAGCAAATGGTGTGATAGCAAGTAGGATGTGGACAGAGTATGCTAGGTATGCCAGAAGAGCCTGGAAAGCAAAGTCGAATTTAAAGCTGGAATGAAGGATTATTGGTTGCAGAGAGAATAATGGTAGATCGGTATGACGATATAGAAGAAAGAACTTTTGAAACGGCATGAACAAGCAGGAGAACATTTGTCAAGGAAAAAAAGAAGAAAATTTTAGTATCTAATGTGAGGTGAAGGCCCAGTAAACCGTTTAGCCCTGAGACTGTTTAGAGAAGACTTTGTCCTAAGGATACAAGACAGGAGAATGATTTAGGTATAGATGTAGCCTGAATGAATGGATCAAGAGAAAAGTCATTGTCAAAGATGACATAGTATTTCATATCTGAATGATGCGCAGGATGATAATGCTGTCCGCAGTTATCAAGGGAGGGGGTGGAAAAGAGAGGGTGGGAAGGGTGAGATCTAAGTTCTGTTCTAGCTGTATTGAGCTGAATCTGACAGCTAGTCAGTGACAAGAGGTGTCAGAAAGATAGACTGAGATTTTTTTGTTTAGACATAAATCTACTGTATTTGAGACCTGTCTCTTTAGGAGCAGAGTTTGTGGATGAATTTCCCAATCATAAGGGAAGGTGCAAAAGATGTAGCTTAATGGATCTACTGGAAGACAAAGGAGAAAGAAGGAACATCCCAGGAACCTGTGAAGTGTTTGGTACAGGGAGGAAGGGAAGCAGGAGAGGGTAGAGTTATCAAAGTAAGAAAAGCAGAATGAATGCTTTAAAAGGAGAAATGCATTTAATTTTTATGAGGAGCGTACAAGGGTTATGGGTGATGGAAATATTTGACTTACTTAGTCAGACAAAGATATGGCAATAGTAAAAGCTTTTAGACATTTTAGTGAAGTAGTTGCAGTGTAGTGCAGGGGACAGATGAAGGGAATTCAGGCTGAACTTAGAGACAAGTTAAATGTGTAATTTGTTTTTGAACAGTTCATAATGAGCTTAGAGATGAAAGAAGAATAGAAAGAGATGTAGTGGAGTTAAGAGAAGCAAGGGGTAAGAAGTAGATTTCTGAATACAGGAAAGACTGCCTATCCTGCTGTTCCATCAGAGCATGAGGAGAAAGGAGATGTGAGGTATGGGGTGGTGTGAGTGAGGCAAGTGGAGAGTGGGACAGTTTCGTATCTATGGTATGAGGAAGAAGGGAGAGCTGTAAGAAAGAAAAAGAGAGTGGGAAGGAAGAATGTGAAATGATTATTATGTTTTCTGGCTTTCTTTTGGAATAAATATTTGCATTCTAATGTAGAGAAAGAAATGGATACAAGAAAAGAGGCTTCAGGAGTGAGTCAAAAGTAGGAGGAAAAAAGGCTGAAATTGCAGGTGTGGGTTCAGCTCAACTGGAGGAATGGCACAGCTTAGTAAGCAGTAGGAGAGAGAGAGAAAACGTGCAGTAACCTCATTTCCAGTCTGTTTTCCTTTCCACTGCAAATTCTAGAACAGGAAAAAATAAAGTGAAGGAAATAGATATTAAGTTGAACATGGATTTAGGATTGGTGGAATTGGACCTAGCCATGGGAAGGAAATGCAAAAACCATTAAAGGTGGAAACAAAAAGGAAAAAAAAATACTGTGTCAGTGTGAAAAAGGGTGGAGTCCTGAGTATCAGAAATAATGGGATGGGAATAATAAGCAGTACCAAGAGAGTAAATTGGTGCTATTAATTATATGCCAGGTCAGCCTTTGAGTCAGGTTCTCAGATGGAAAGTTCTTTTGGAGATGACTAGAGAGAAGACTGCTAGCATTTTGTGCTCTCTGACAACACCATGCTTGAATCACAGCATGCCTCTGAGAAAGGTCAAAGCCTTGAAGAAAAACAGCATTTTGGAGAAATCCAGAGAATATTGCCTTTTCTCCAAGGAGAATGAAGAGTGTGTAGATCATGGCTGTGGCAGCAGAATGCTTCTATGCTTGGGTGACTGTTCGTATCTATTACATCATGTGATGGACATGAAAGTGGTTTGTCTGCTGGTTTCTAGCTCAGTAGTTTTGTTCCTTGCAGTGCATCATAAGTAGGTAATGCATCTATGTGATCTGTCATGTGCTGATACTGACTTGTGCTTCCTGCTTCCAGAGCTGAGACAAAGCCAGAGGATTCCATTATCAGGGACTGGGTCCTAGCTAGCGCCGTATTGCACAAGGTGTACCATCAGAGCTTGGGCACAGTGCTGCAGTACACATGGTTGTATGGCTTTTGCTTGTTTTGCAGGGCAAAGCAAGCTTGTTGTGGTCTATATGCTACAGGAAGGCATGCGTTATGATACAGCGTTTTTGTGGTTTTTTTCTTGAGAAGGCAGAACAATGATTTTTGAAGTGTTAAGTGGAATGGCTGTCATTTGTGATGCAGGCTTCTCAGTGTTTAAGAAGCTAATCTCAGTTTTTCACATGTCTTTAGTAGATCTAAACAACTGTATAAGGAAAGAGATGGGAAGAGAATGCTGTGGGGAAGAGGTTTTTGCTCACAGAGGATTGAGCTGATCCTTTGACATGGAAGGTTTTATCCATTACTGTCCCTTCGTTTCCTGAGCAACTTTCTGCCTGTCCTTGTATATTATCAACATTCAGTCATCCCAACAGCTTATACACAGTCTCCCAGTCACTGAGAAGAAAAAAAGGCTTTTAAGATTTTTTTTTTCAGGGTCTCTTGGGGTTTTTTGTGCAGTATCACGAAGTTTTGTTCTAATCTGTGTTCATGCTTTTGTTTTGTTTTTGACTTTTTAGAAGACTTGGAGAACCTTGGGCAAGTGTACTAGGAAACTGAATGTGTGGCAATGGAAAGATATAAGGAGAAATGAGAGAAAAAATATATTTCAGCTCTTGAAATTATGGTGAGCTGTGTGTATAGTGCTTTTAATAGAGTCTTTGTACATTCTGTGCTTGGTGTAAGTTTTCTGCAGCTACTCTCATAACTTGCAACACACTGGGCGAGAATGTCACCAAGCCTTGTAGGTATGTAGTTTTTGAAAGAGGTAATGCAGCTTTATAGATTTTTGGGTTACTTGTTAATCAGAAAATATTATTCTTGACTGCATCACTGAGGGAGGGAATGCTACAAGTTTTATTTTGTGGCATATATTATTGTTTCCAGCTTTTCAAGATACCTGTCACTATTCTGACTGTTTGTTTTCCAAGCTCTTTGGCAAATCAAAGCTATTGTAAACCTTTATTGCTTTCCTGGAAGGTAAGAGTTTATCCTGAATGTGAGAGTTTGTGTTTTGTTTTGTTACTAAGTGTATATTTGGAAAAGTTCTAGAGATGTGTAACATACATCTTCAAATGATTTAACATGTATAAAAGTGCTAGCATTAAAAAACTACCAAGATACAGTTTATATTTCAGAGAGCTTACAATGCACTTCAGACAAAGCCATCATGGTATGCTGTGGAGGCAAAAATCAGTCTATGAATGTTGAAAAATTTCATGCAGGCAGCTATTTAAAGGAGGAATTTAAAGGAGGTAGAGAATAATTAGTGGAGGAAGAAGGCATCAAAGCTGATAGCGTAGAGCACAGCGAAGTAGTGTACAGAACAGATTTTTCAGTGAGAACAGTTTATTTGTGAAAATAAACTCTCCCTGTTTTGTTAATATTATCTTGCTGTGTCGGAGCTGGGAAGTGAAGCTAATTGTAATTGCCAGACTGCAAAAATAACATAAATATTGCAAGATAAATCTTAATCTTCTTTAACTCTGTTCCCTAAACATGCCCTCTGTTTTCCAAGTACTTTGGCATTCCTTTTTTTATTAGGCTTCAACCTTATCCGTTCTCTTGAATGTTGCCCTAGTTTTAATACTAGGCAAAAAGTGAGGAGAAACTAACACATTGTGTATGCAACAACATTTGTCATTCTTTCATACTCTTCTTCTGCATTAGTTATTTTATGCCTATTTGTTTATATATTACAGGATAAGAGGATAAAAGAATTTGCAACATTCTAAGCAGGTTTGACTCTTGTTATGGACTTTCAGCTTCAGAGTGAGTCTGTTGTGTCCAAATTTCTCTGAAGTTTTAATTTATTTCAGAGAACCCCTTGAATGTGGGCTTCTCGTGGCAGATTTCTGATGAACCGTGTGCAAGCATAGAGTGCTATGAAAACAATACACAGAACAAGTGCTTTTAAAAACTTACTCATTTTAATACATTGAGGTGGTGCAAGATGCATGATTATGAACACAGGGAAAGTATTAAAGCTGCTTTGAGTAGTAATCAGGACAGTGTATATATCCAAAGGATTTGGAGGGGCGAAGGGGAAGAAATCCTGAGTATACACATGATGACTATTGTTAATGTTTATAGATCACCTTTCATTGGAAAAAGGCCCAAAGTGTTCTACCAGCTATATGCAGAAATTAATTTCTTACTGAAAGGGGTCAGGGGCATCTTCGAATACAAATATGGTTACTGCTGAAAGCCTAATCCTACCTGCAATGGAATTAATTGGAAACATGCTAAAAGCTGTGTACTGATAGGGTGTAATCCAGTCCTCACTGAAATATGTTACTGCATAATGATTCAGAAAGGAAAGGAATGGAACAATACCTGATTTCTAGTTTACAAAGAGAATCCACCTTTCCCTGACAGAGGTCATGGCAGACTTTACTGACTAGTGCTGTTTGCCATTTTCCAAAAGATGATGCTCCCATTGGCACCAAATTTTGCTCATTAACATTAAGTAGCAATCAAAGACTGCCATGTTTTGAAATACATTGTCGGGGTTAATCTGTCTGTCAAAGAACAGTTACTCAGACCAAGTTTATAAGAACAGGCCAGTACTTATTACAGCAAAAAGCCTCAGTAGTTCACTATATTATAGCACGTCACGACAAATAGTAGTATGCTGCTTTTCTATCATTTTAAAATTACTTAAAAGTAGAATTTGATGTTACTGCTCCAAAAACTACATTGCTTGCTCCTTTCCTGTACAAACATCATTATCATCACCATTTTTCCAGCACCTGCTCTGCCAGAGGACCATCTATGCTTTCCCAAATATGGTTGGATATGATCTTACAATCTGAATTTTGATAATCTTTTTCGGTAGTCTGTTTTCCTTTTCTGTTTGTGGAAATGTTCATCCTAGATACTTAAAGGGTTTACTTGGCTTATTTTTTTATCCTAGATAGGAGGGGAAACTAGCTGGTGATACAGTAATAACTGAAGATTATAACTGGCAATTAATTTTCACTACATCAGTAGATTTATAACATTAGTGAATCCTCCATGACTAGCCTGCAGCTCTGCCTTTTGTTAGGGTTAGTATATGTAACTCCTTTGTTTTCTACAAAGTAAAGCAGTTTACAGAAGCCAAGTCCCTTGCTTCGTATCTTTAAGGTGTAACCTGATTTGATGAGAGGTTTTCCTAGACTCAACTCCTACAAAACAATGATATGCAATGAATCAGGCCTGCATTCTGTGTTAAGGTCTACTTATTCTTAATTATTATTTTGTTTTTCCTAAAAGGGCAAGTGAATAACTTGAATCCCGTGACAGGTTTGTTGCAGAAAGAAATGGTAGTATTTGCATCATAAAACTTCTTTTTTCCCCTTGCAATCTTATAAAGTACTGTAGAAGAGTATTTAAGTAATTTCTTTAGCTGAATTAAACAGAAAGAGTATGTTGATTTATACATGGGCAGATTTTTTCCTCTTCATTTTATTTATAACAAAACCAAGTGAAAAGGAGAATTAATAAAACAGTGCTAACCCCCTCCCACAATACTTTACAAACTCCAAGATTGCTTTTCCAAGATGTACTCTTGTATCACCAAAGTGCTGTGTAATGGATTGCAGTAATAAAATTATTTCACTGGAATGATCTGGTTTACATAAGGATTCTTAAGCTTTTCTTTGCCTTTTCAAAGAATATATAAAAGCAAATTAGGAATTAGCTGCTAGGTTTATAATAGTTGAGTGTGTTAAAAAAAATGCAGATGTGTAATCCTGCAAATGTATGATAATTCAACATAAATAATTCTTGAATTAATTAAATTATTTACAGCTTTGTGTTATCTTTTCTCTACTGGCTTTTCTCTTTGAAAGCATGACAGAATGATCATACTACATATATCTGGCACATGTAGCTATATGGATGGTTATAGTGCACACAGTTATTCATAGGAAAATTTCAAACATTTTGGACCTTCTCAAGTTCCAAGATCCAACACATTTTGTCTTATGTAGCCCTCGCAGCTCTGCAGTCTGGCCACCATCCTTATAGCCAAATGCTGGATAAACCTGAAAAATCTATTAATTTGCACAGGTCTTAAATTAGCATGAGATATCTTAAGAGATGAGGGTCATGTCTCTTCTCACTTTGAGCAGAATGTATGGATTCTGAAGGACTGTTAGTCCCTGCCAAACTGTGTGTGTGTCAGAGGGAAAGGCAGGAGAGAAGATGGATATTTTTAAATGTTCGTAAGATCTGGGTGTATTCTTTGACCGTAGAACAAAAGCAGTGCCTCATTCAGCAAGATGACAAAAGGTTATTTGGCATCTGGCATAAAATACACTTCTTGCAAGAACCTGGCATGAAAACCAAAGTGATAATGACTAAAGTGCCAACTTCTATGTAATAAAATCAGTGATGCTGAATGCTAAACTATTATAAACAGAATTCTAAACCTTCTAAGAACATTATTCCTGTTCTGTGAACACCCGAAAATTAGGCAAACCTAAGCTGAGAGCTTCTTCAATACTAAGAAAATAAACAAACCTAATGTCTCAAGATCTCTACCATTACCAGTAATGTCCTAGGACTTCAAGCAAACTGTAGGAAACATACTGCTACTTGTTAATGAATCATATGGGATAAAATTACATCAGCAGTTAATGGATCCTGTGTTTTGCCAAATCTATGGGTTTAAATTTAATTATAGTTGAGCTTCATCAATCATACAGAAAAAGAACATGGTGATGAAGACTTGAACTTCAAACTCAGCCCTTAATCAACAGACATTTTCTTCATACTTATCACACTTGCCTATAGAAACCATTTGGTAGAGAAAAGAGAACTGTGGTCTTTGAAGCTTCATGATTAATAGCTGCATTAAAATAATTCAGTTCTTGCCCTATGATAGCTCCCATCCACAAATGCAGATATAAAACACAATGTTCAGGCTTGGACCCAAGAATTCTCTGATTTTACAATTGCTTTATTCCACTGATGCTAAACCGTGTCTCCTTGGGACAGTCACTTCTGCTTATGTTTCCGCTATCCATAGAAGTGACTGGTATGGTTCTGCATCTTCCATGGGATTGCAACAACTAACCTTTAGAACATGTTTGGCAGATTAAGGACTCCTGAGATGAATAAGAAAAGTTCCATTCCCATCAGCGGTCTGGATTAGCACTTCATAAAGAAAATCTCATAATTTTGAAACATTCTTATTTCTATGTAAAATTCACTGGAAGCAATACTAGTTTTTCCTCTACCATCTCCCTTTATGTAACCTGCAATGAGGGAAAGGAAATACATTTTTTTTAAATATATGTATATATATATATGAAGTTTAATATTAGCTGACTGTTATAACCTAAATACACAAAATACAACCCAGGATTTTATCAAGTCCAGTATCATACCATGGGGAGGACAGATTATCCTTCAATAGCGACTGACTCTTTCCTAGAATCTCACCTCTGACTCAGCAGCTGTCCTAACAGCTGTGGCCCTCAAACCTTTCTAAGCAGGCAAATGTCCGAGATGGAAAATGCTCTTGGTGCAACCCTCTGCTTCCCTCCTCCCCATTCAGCACCCAGCGAGGTCTCTTTTGGCGAATCTATTATCAAATGCATACAAAGGAGAGAAACAATATGCAATAAATATATGTATCCAAAGAAATCTACAAAGTGCCTACATACAGTTAAACCAGGACCGCAATACGGTTAAATATTCAGCCAACATTTCTACTGACCACAAGTACTTGCTCAAGTAATTATGGGATTCACTGCAGGAATACTCCAATGTGCAGCCACTTTCAGTAAAATGTTTATCTTCTAAGCAGTAAGTCTTTTGATATTACTCCACTTCTTGTGTGCAATTATAAACATATTATCTTGATGTTTCATAATTACATGCTAAACTGAGAAGTGTCCACTTCCCCGCACTTAAACAGTTGGGAAAAAATTAGTGAGAAGAGTGTTTTTACTTTCAGAAGATATTTGTATTAAAACAGAATATAACAACAACATCAAAAATATGCCTTTGCATACAGGCAACTGCTAGATCATTATGCATTTCAGAAAACAACTGTCATCAACAGAGAGCTAAAAAAGTTTAAACAAGCAGCACCTGTGGTTGTCACTTCTGTAAAATTTCATACCAAGGCAACTGTATTGTACCTACAACACTAATTAGTACCTAACACGAATACCATGAATTCGAAACCACTAATTAATCCTCACTATTTTTCTTGAGAAATAAGGGATATTATTCTCAGTAAGAGAAACTAAGATTTAAAAGCTGTTTCAAGACTGCCTTATAACAGACAGATCTAAGAAGGTCAAAGAAGTCTATTCTCAAACCATCTCTTCTAATACCCAACCTGCTAGATAATGGATCACCATGGATTGGCTGTCTCCAAATGTCATACTGTCCTAGATAACAAGAGATCAACATTCTTCATATGGTCTTTGCTGCCTGAGCCCATCTTGCAGGAATATTACCAAAACCTCTATCCTTTCCATCTGCCAAATCAAAGGGTTTGACCAGAGCCCAATCCTCAGTGTGTTCTTGTGTCCAGCTAATCTCACCAAAAGGCAAAATGTGGGAAGAGTACAGGCATATCCAGGGATAAATTACCAGGTACCCAAAATCACAGGCTAAAAAAATCCCTAGGATCACAGTTAGAAACAAGACTGGTACGACCCAGTGTGACCACACTGCATAATACTTTACTTAATGCAACAGTGATGACGCTTAGTAGGCAAGGATTGACCCAACCCCAGATAATTTTCTTTTATGTAGCCTTATTATGTTTAGAGGAGACACAGCACACTGAAATTTATTCATAAAAATATTGTTTTAGTCACTAACCCATGATTGTCTCCGGAATACCGATACATCGAAGAGAGGGGTAAGAAAACCAATGAGCATAATGTAAGCTGCAGAAGATCAAAAGAAACCAAGAGTGCAATTAATTTCATCCATTTTTAGAAGTAATTGTCTTTGCACCTTATCCAAAATTTAATGAGCATTACTTCTCCAGCATGTAAAAAAGGCTTTGTTCTTTTGACTTAATTGAGTTGTAAACGCAGTAGGAGAAGTGTATCTGAAGTTCAGTAACCTTGATAGTTGAAAGAAATGGAGCATTCAATGGGTGTAATACACAAGACTACTGCAAACCCTGAAATGCAGCTATAAAATTCATTTCTTGTTCAACGAAACTCATATGCTGTATATGTGTGGTCTGCAATTTCAGTCATGTTTATTATATCACAGAATCACAGAATCCCAAGGGTTGGAAGGGACCTCAAAAGATCATCTAGTCCAACCCCCCTGCAAGAGCA
>JAVHNF010015658.1:23506-34950 GCA_034783455.1 Micropsitta finschii
TGGCCTTGGTTGTACATTAAGGAAGGCTCTTGAGATCCTTCTTGAAAGAAATTCAATATCTTTTCTTGTTTGAGAAAATTGCAATAAACTATACAGCAGCATCTTTTTATTTATTGGGTTTTTTTGCTACTTACCACAGTATTCTTTCTATATGATCACTGCAATGTGCTACACAGAACACAACTTCCTCACCTGTTCATTCACATTACATTGACAGTACAAGCAGCACTTATTCAGGCTGCCAAAAGAGTTATTTCTCCAACCAAGAAAAACACAAGGATCAAGATCTCCATTCTGCACCACTGTGGCAGGTTTGCTGACTACAGAGATGCTCTTAATTTCCATGCTAAGCAACTGCTGGGAATAACACAGCACACACTGCCTTGCAAGAATCCCAACACTGCATCTGTGCCTATTAAAAAAGTAAAACTGCATAAGCATAGCAAGTCCAGTAGCTCCAGTATTTTTCTTTGGTTTTCAGAGAAGCAGGAGGTAAGACCACACATGTCTGAGCATTTAGTAAGCATTTGGCTGCACATCCTTCTTGTCCATTTTTCTGCTTCTACCTCCTAAAATGTTGGTAGCAGGCAATTTCTATGTCAACCAGGATGTATAGTGTGCATCCTCGGCACAATTCCGCTGATGTCAAAACCATTTCCTCTGCTGATTTCATAACTCAAGTTCCTCCCCTACCCCATTTTTTCCCTTTTTTTTCAATCTGCATTGTTTTAAAAATATCCTTTCAAAAATTTGGCCAAGAGCTTGCGTTTACTTTTTACTTTTCTGTTCTTAGTAGAAGTTTTATTGTGTTGCGGAAAAGGCTCTTGTGCTGTATGGCTCATTTGGATACCATTAAAGGTAAGTTCCACATTTTAACAGGTGAGCTTCTGCCTTTACAAAGTTTTACGGTGACCAAAAGCTTTTTTAAAGCTTTATGGTGACCAAAGTATAAGTTTAGAGCTATATACGATGCATATACAGAGAACATACGAGAACATAAAATGCGGATATGCTTTCCTCCACCTGGCTACAACACATCCTGTTCATATACACCTCGCTGCATCTGTGGATGTAGTAGTAAAAGATCCCCTTTCAGAGCGGAATTTCTCTTAGGGAAAGCATCTATGGAAGCGGTTTATGCTGAAGTCGGTGGGAATTTTGTCCTCAGGCCTCCAGCAGTCACGAAAGCTCTCTCACATCTGTGTTAAGAGCAGGACTTGCTGCCCATTTCACTGAACACTGAGCTGTTCGTTTATTTACTCACGTCTGTGAAAAACTTTACATACTCTAAACAGAGGATTCACAGGGGTGCTTGGAATTAAACAGCAGAAACAAAATGTCCTCGTGCACACGCTGGAGGCACAGTCACACATTCTGTAACCAGGTCTTTCTCTCCAGAGAGCTATAAAGCTGTAATAAAAACCATTTTATTGCTACACTGTCCCATGATGGGGTTGCTGTCCTCTCATGAATATTGGAAATGTCCTGCACTTAGCCATAAATGCCCCCAGCATTATAAACCACTAAGCACTTGAGTCATTCCAGCAAAACACTTTAAACCCACACAACCTGAAGCATATATCTAGCCCTGTGCAGACTATTTCCAAGCTCATTTCCAAATTGGCTCAGGAGACGGCTGCATGGTTATACCCTATACCAATATTACAGACAAAGGGAATCAAAGGGTGGTAAGGAGGTGATCTTTATACCAGTGCAGTGGATAAAGCCTGTAAGCTGGAACAAAAGATGCAGACTGGCTATATTTTTTCTTTAACTTCTGGGACAGGGTTATTTTCCTCTAACTTCTAGTGATTTTTCTGGGAAAACTGGAGCTATTCCTTCCTACCGTGCTATCACCACGTTACCTTATCTAGGTAGCCATGAAAATTACAGCCAAAATATATGAGATGGATCAAAGAATGTGTGAAATGCATTCCATGAAGAGCTTGGCACTGAAAGACTTGCGTAAAAGCCTTAGTTTTCTATCTCTTCCTGCTACTCCTGCTACATGCCCACCACACAAAGCTGTAAGGAGCATGATCGCTTGGCAGAACCCTCACAGAAGCAAGACCAAAATTCTCTAGCCCAGCACTGCTTTTCTGCAGCTCAACTACTTCCACCCCAAACTGACTCATCTGTGGCTAGAGAGGGACCCAGCAAGCTCAGCCTCCTCCAGTTACAGCCACATGAACCTGTGCTTTCTGAACACCAGCACTGACCCTATACCTGCTCAGTTCTTAGCAGGGATTTCCATCACGAACTACAGTCATGTTATAACGTTTCCATCACGAACTACAGTCATGTCATAGTCATACCTCCTAACAGCATAGGAGATAAAGAAGAGCAACAGCAGTGTTGCTTCAGTAAGTCAAGGGGAAGAAAGAGGTTCAAAGCAAGCTGGCAAAGTGACAGGTATTAAGTTAATAATTACTGAAAAAATCCCTGCACCCCATAACTTTTACTGACACAACTTCTAAGGATCAAACAAGTGTTAAGTGAAACACTCAAACTTGGCCAAGGCATCTACTGAAGCATCAGGCTCCCCCCACTTTGGTTACAACCTCCAGTAAATCTGTTCTGTGAAGTTTTGAATCATCAGTTCCAAGTTTCAAAGATCTTAATGCAAACATTTTCACTGATAACAGCATGGAGGAATTGTCTGAGGAAAGTCACATCTTATAGCTACTTTAAAACTGTCTGTGTTGTCCCAAGTGAATTAGTTGAAAGGACAGGGGAGGACGCTGAATCTATTAAAGACGTTGGACTAAAAGTAGTAATTGGCTTCGCCCAATATTCTGCAGACCTTGTTGCATTATGCTGTATTAACTTTTCATGGCTTCATGGTTGGAGCATTTTTTGACATTGCTTTCCCCTTGTCCCCATGAGAGCAGTCTGTCTACTCATTCGTCTTTGTTTACATTCTTTCAATAAATTATAGGGATAACTCTCTATTTTGCCAGTTCTTCACTACAGGCATTTTTAGCTTTGCATTTACATAAGACATTCTAAGTTTATGAATTGAATTGGAGGCGATAAAGTTAAAACTAACAAGGCTATAAAAACAAATTTGCTTTAATACTTCAAATATGCTCACAGCAAAACATTAGTTGCAGCAAGCTTTTTCTCATTTTCTCCTGCTTCCCCATCTCATACAGCACTTGCCTCAAGCTACAGAGGAGAAAGCACTTCACCCAACCCCTTCATTAGCAGAGTGTGTCATAGCACATAGAGGAACATCTCCGTTTATAAACATAGTTCTGTGGCAATCCAGCAAGCCCACCCGCAGCCAGCCACAGAAGACTGAACCAGAAGCATCGCTGCCATGTAGTGTGGCACAGTTTGGGGGTAAAGGAGCGTTCATTATGTGGAATACAACTGGAAATTTACTAAGCTGCTGCTGGAATGTCCTAGTAACATCCCTACAGCTGGCCAGAAGGGACTTATAAATGTACTTTTAAAAGAAAAGGGGGAAAAAAAAAAAACAAAAAAAAAAAAAGAAAAATCAAGATTTTGCAATTGGAGAAAGAAAAGGAAACATTTCTACAAGAAGAGCTGCTAACACCCATTCCAAAACAAAGGAAATGAAAAGTAGATGGGGCTGCTAGTCTGCCCCATAATTTAGTCTTGACGGCATCGCCCTGGAAGGGTGGGTGCCAGTCAGTAACTGTTTTTACACAAAACACACAGGCATGAGTGAAGCCTTTTAGAAAAGAACAGACTTCTGCCCAAGAGCAAGTCCTGTGTTAAACTACCCCAAAATACACATGTGAGATGCTGCTCAGCTCCATTTAACTTGAACTACCTGCAGGCACAGCCTGCACCACGGCTGCATGACACAGCCCCAAGAGGAGCACGAGGCAAGGCAAAGGAGGTTGCTTGCTCTTAAACCACGTAGCTTGAATGCCTTTGGTTTGCAATTGTCTGGTTTCTCAGCTAGCATAAACTTACATCTTTGCGTGCAAGCTTCTGGGCAAGATATCTATTTGAAAATGCAATGCATGTAGTTGGCACTATGCGATAGGTATTATTATGAAATAATGCATTAAAACACTACTTAAGAACATTGCAGCTAGATGTTAAAGCCTTGTTAAAATTCTAATGTCGCCCAACAAACCCAGTTCAAGATGACAAGAAATTCAGTGGGATTTAATCATGCACACAGGGGAAAGTTTTCTGACATAATCTGACCAAAGAAATGAAAGCCCAATGGCAGATCTGATGATCTGATCCTCATAATGACTGACGAACAATTTCATGCCATTGGTATGAAACCAATTTCTAGCTTAAACAAAGTTAATTTGAGTATTTAATGTAGGAGTTATTAATTACAATTAGAAACACTTGTCATATTCCAGACAGAAGATTAAGATTATTTCCTTGACTTACATGGTACATTGTGCTGATTTTATCTAAATCCACTGAATAAAAACAAACAACAGCAAGAAATGATCATTTCTAAGACCGTAACAACAAATCAACCTGTTAGACTTAGTTGAAAGGATATTTTTGGTCAAAATAAAGATAACAGATTAGTTTTCTCTTGTGATCTGCATTTAATTTTTGGCAAGCAAAGCTTGCTAATGAGTAAAATTTAGAGATTATAAACGACTTCTGTAACACAACTTGGGGGAAAAGTCCAACTATTTAAGGTAGAGAGTAATAAATTGATGATAAATCCAGCATTTTACAATTTAAGATTTCCAGGGGAAAGCTCGATTTTGCTAAAAATGGTACTAATGAAAACAAGATTTCATTCAGGAAAAATCAAAACAAACCATTCCCATAAAGCTGAACAACTTTGACCTTTTCAGAATGTGATTTGTAGGTTTTATATCATCTCATATGAAGCAAAAAAAGGACATTCAAAACCAAATGGTTTACTTTTTTCCTGAAGGGGGGAGGAAAAAGAAGCAAATCTTTCATATGAGATTTGAAATTTAGTTGTTCTTGTAAGAGATTTTATTTGTCCCGAAGCTTTGTATGAAATGGAAAAACCCAGCTCCCACATGGGAAGGTACATGTCCCCTTCCCACAGAGCAACAGAGCCATTTCCTAGGCCGGAACATGATTACCCATTCAGTGCATTCTGTTAATGCAGGACTGGGAAGAAATGTCATCAGAGGTTTCTTCGGCATGTAATTGCTAGGGAAAGAAGGAGGTAGGAAGAAGAGCGGAAGAGAGCAATTCAGCTGAACGGAACCTACCATGATAATCTAATCCAATTGCCTGACCACTTTGGGGCTGACAAATTCAAGCATGGCATTGAGGCCACTGTCTAAATGCCTCTTAGACACTGACAGGCTTGGGGCATCAACTGCCTCTCCATGAAGCCTGCTGCAGGATTTGACCACTCTCAGTAAAGAAATGTTTCTTCGTGTCAAGTCTGAACTTCCCTTGACAGATGCAGCTTTGAGCCATTCCCGCACTGGAGGGTTCCAAATATCCTTAGTATCCTTTTTAAACTGTAGGGCACAACTGAGGATTGCATTCCTGTACTGTGTTCCCTCATAGTACAAAAATGCACTGAGCAAAGATATAGCTAATTGTTTCAGGATGTGTTCTGTCAGCACTGAACAACCCTTTGCAGAGAGGAAAACACGGTCTTTAAAATGCACTGGCTATCAGTTTGTTTTTTCAAGGGTAACTCAAAGCATAGGGTTTAGCTCATAAATCCCATGTAATTTTAAATCCTTGCTACTTAAAGACTGTTTCTTTCCCAAAAGTCCTCCAGACAGAGGGCACTCACGGCAAGAGAATTCATCTCTAGTCTCACTGTGCCTGCTGGTCCGTCAGACCCACATTTGAACACCCAGCACTTGCATCAAAATATTAAGATTTGTTAATTGAACAGACATAGTCTGGCAGCTTTCTGCACTTATTACACCAGCTTTACAAGCTAATTGCTATGCATGTACTAGAAGCTGGGGGGGTTAATTAATAAAAGAAACTATGAGAAACAAAGAAGTTTCTTTGTATCCGAAAAACGTCATCAGTAAATCCATCACACTGACATTCCCAGGTGGTTTCAGGTGGGTGTATAAAAGGCAAAAGCTTCAGTCCTCCTTTGTAAGAGAGCCTTTCAGTATCAGATGGCCACCTGGCCAGCCAACTCCTTCCCCATATCAGCATTACCAGCAACAACTTTCCTCTTCACTAAATGCTTACAGAACTCCTTTAACAATTCAGCAATCTTTATTCCCACTCCTGGACAATAAAGCACATCCCCGCAGACAGCAGTACCACTAATTGCGTCACCCTGATCTACCAGCATTTTGTCTCATGTAGCTTTTTCAGCATCTGGGCTGGTTTGACACTTTCTCCAAGGAAAGTTCCAAAATGGAAGCTCATTTAATGCCAGCTGTGGTTCTTTTCTTTCCTAGGAGACAGACATCCATTTTAAAAGTGCATGGAGCTGGACACCAGCAGGCTACTGATGGATGAAAGCCTCATTAAGATATCTCTCAGGCTCCACCCTTTATGCTTCAATGTCACTAAATGTATGGAAAATTGAAGTGCGTGGTCAGGTCTTTTGAATATGGATTGCAGGAAGGCATCATTCAAGAAATGTAGGTTTCCTTATCCACATCATATTCTGGATTTCATGGCATCTCAATAAAATAATACAGACCAATTGCTGCTCGCGATTAAACTGAGAAAAACAGGAAGCAGAGAAACTCAAAACCTCAAATGGAAGATCTAATGGACAATTAAGGCCAAACCACGAAATTCAAAATATATCTATGTTTAAAAGAAGGTTAAGTATTTTATTTGCCAGTGCATAAGCAGGCAGAATGAAGTTATGTGCTTACACATTACCTACAAGACCACACACTGCATTTAAGCGCTAACACAAGCTACCTCTCCGTTTAAAGGCAGAAGCTATGCAAATGTTGCTCAGCCTAAAAATAACATCTTTATAGCTTTGTTTGCCATTACAGAAAAAAACAAAACAGTATTTTTTTCATTGTTATTACGTTTAGAACTCATGTATAATACCCTGCAGAACATTAGTCTCTGCAGAAATTTTTCAGACATTAATATTTGGGAGTAAAACCAATAGTACCTTGTTTACAGCCCTAACTACAAGACATTTGTTACCTTTGAAAGCTTATCTCACACAGATTGAGGTTTCAATTTATTTATTTCTTTTTAAACCTTTTTCTAACCCAACCACATTGCCCTGGTCAGAGTAACTAAGCTAAATTCAGCATGTTCTGAAGACCCAGAAAGATGTGAACGAAGAGACACACTAAAACCCAACACTAACGACTTCCACTGTCTACAAAAAGATGAGCCAGGGCTCAGGTTTAAGCACTCCCCATACCCACATGCAAACCTAATTTGCACTTGCAGTTCTCAATGTCACCACACGAACCCAACCCGTGTCTCAGAAGTGAATGCCTCTCTTCACACGGCGAAAAGCTACCAAATGAAATCAGCTCTACAAAGCACATGCACAGCCAAAGTGGAATTTGCTGCACCACCACCACCAAAGCAGCTGACCCAAACCCTGCTGGGCCAGGGGGAGGATGCTCATACTGAGTCTTTGGAACATTTCTATCCACAGCCCATTGCACATCTCTGCAAAGCTCTTCTGAGCCTCCCGCAGCAGTCATACAATCAAGGGCTTTCCCTCGTCCTTCTGATTCTCCAATACCCTTAGGAAATCCTGCTAAAGGAGTGGATCACCTATAAAATGATCTAAACAGACAGACACATAATGGGAAAACTTAAACGGTGCCATTCATCCATCTGTGCTATGATGCATGCTTGGCGTACACGTTTTTATGCAGCAACTACCACTTTCATAACTAAACAGTCAAAAGCTGCAATGGTACACCATTCCCTATGTGGAACAGGCAGCCAGGTACTGAGTTACACTTCAGTATTCCCACAGAAGACAAACGGTGGGTTGCTAGGGTCTTGCTTTGTCTCACCTTCTGGTGTGGCAATATCAGCTTCATAACTTCACCTGCTTGGCCTCCAGGTCTGCTATCGAAGAAGGCTATTAGAGGCCTGAATTCTGGGACTCAAATTGTTTTTCAAGCTGCATGCACTTCCACTCCCTCATTCAGACGTTTATATCCCTGTTAGGTTTTTAGCAAGCATGCTTGAACACTTAGCATAGACATCCCAGTTTATTTTGCCCTCAACAGGATCTAATCCATGTGCTCCAGAGCCACACTGTGATTCAAGCCCATGCCTTGCAAGCAGGGAGGTTTGGCAGACTCCCATCAGAGCTGTACTAACACTCTGAACAGAAAATGTTAACATAGGCAAAACGTGGGATACACTCTGCATTCAACTGCAGTTGGAATAAATCTTTTTCCAAGCAGTTCAGACTTAACACTAGTGCCAGAAAGAAAGTTAATTTCCACCAGAAATGCTTTTAGGCCCAGTCTTATGAATTTCCCCATTAACAAAGAAGGTTAAAACTAGCCCTGAAACAACCTGTGCATCAAGCACCAAATCAGCATGCACTTGATGTCTGCTCCGCTCAGCAGGAAAAAATACACCTGACCATAGGATCGTAACTGAGCAGCATCCTACTCTCTTTCGGCAGTACAGCCTACCAAGGGGCATCCGCGTGCCAGGATCTCTGCTCCCTTCCTCCAGCTGGCAGGACCACCAGCAGGGCCAGTTACTTGTTTTCCATGTTAAGTTGTGTTCTCTTTGGAGCACTTCAAGTTAGACTAGTGTAAAGAAAGTGACATTAAAAGATGTTACATTCGCACATAATGCAATTCCTAGAATGAAATGACAATTCTTAAGTTTTGTTAATATGGTCCTTGACTAAATATTACTGTAAAAAATAAGTATATATGCATGAAGTCTCTCAGGTCTCTTTTCCAGGAAAAAAGCAAGCAAAAAAGCAGCATGCAAAAGCAGGCAATTTCAATTTGTGAAATAAAAAAATAAGTGAGACTAGTTAGGAAAATAAATGTCAATCAGGTGGGTTTCCATCCTCTCGGAACAATTTATATACTTGACATTTTTAAAGCAAAAGTTTCAATGTATTAGTAGTGAAAACTGAACTCTCCACTGAACAATTCTGTTTCTTTACTTTTGCTTTATTCTAGCCCTGAAAACCTAATAGAATGAAAACAGCATTGGTCTCATTTCTTCCAAAGGCTGCCAAAGTAGACACACTGCAACCCTGCGTGCTAATATCCATGCCATGTATTTGCTCATAGCATGACCACTCATTAACGGAGCAGTCTATATTCAGCAGTGTGGCCATTCTCTTAGTAGAGGCTGTGAGGTACAAGGTAGGTGAAATAGCTAATGTGAATACTTTCTTTCATCCCCAACCACACAGAGCCTGGATTTCATCTATTGTCTGCTGACAGATGTATCGCTGTTTACTCCATGTCCTTGCTTGTGGGTTACTTCTCTGATCTCTAACAGAATCCACTGGGGCTTGCCAAGCTTCAGCTGCTCAAGTCTCATTCATGATATCTCTTCTCACAGGAGCCTGTAATGCTCATCACAGGAAGCCATGTAGAATTCAGCTACAAGAGCATCATATACTTACTAAAATCCAAGAGGGACAAAATCAGCCCCCAGATGACAGTGGGCAGATCTCAGTTTCAAGAAAAACACCAGCCACACATTTAAGTGTAAAATATAACCTAGGAATACATCCCCAGTGGTGGGAAAAACTGGGAACAACTTCCAGAGCCAAACACCCGATTTTATCATTTTGTATTTTCACAGGTTTCATATTGAGTTTCTTCTCCTTTTATTCAGCAGCAGAAAATTTATATCAGTGGAAGCATCATTATTTGTTATACTTCCTTAAAGGCTCCATTTGATTTATGCAGTAAGCAAATCAAAATCAAAAAAAAGATTCCTGCTTCTAAATTTATGAGTTAATGCTACAGGCTGTCAAGTTTCTGCACAAATGTATCTAAGTGGCTAAAAGAGATAATCAACTCTCTGTCAACATTAGGATATTTTTATGCTATTTCCCCTCACAACTCAGGTTGATGCTCTAGCAAGTTGTCATTCTTATACTGTACTGTAACTTCTGGGGTGCATGGATGTTGTTTAGGGGTAAGAAGCAAGCATCTTCCCAGTGGAGATGTAGAACTTCTAACTCAGAAGAGACAGGCAGAAAAGTTGGGGGCAGAGCTCCCTTGTAAATATATTCAGGTCAGGATTAAGATTTGTAGGAAATTTCCTATATACATTGACTGTATAAGACTTGTATGATCACCCACAGAGACAGAAACCAGCTATGAGCAACTGAATTACTCCCTTCTGATGAATATCATCTTCACCGCATTTATGCCCTCAAGACCCAATTAGCTCAAGCTGGATAATGAACAATATCCTGAAAATACGCTTGTCATTGAGAGCAATCTCAGATTTAGCCATCAGAACTAGGCTAATAGACTAGCCCACTGCAAGGCTGCTAAAATTAGCAGCTAGCCTTCTGCTAAGATAGCAAGTGTTAACACTTCCCAAGGAAGCTGTAAGAGGATACTGGGGTTAAAGCTTTCGTCACTCTAGTATCGGCAAACTTGCACTTTAAAAAGCAGCTTGTCATAGACTTTTCAGGAATGAGGCTGTTATTTGACTGCCTAATGTGGAATATTTGGAGCTTTCTATTAAAAAATGGCAAGTTTGATTTAGTTCACATCAAATTCATCAAGACATCTCTAATTTTCAGTAGTTTAAGTGAAAGGTGCAAGAAGATTGATCTAAAACATGAAAGTCTAGACCTATGACAAGGTAAGTGCGCTGACCAAGATAACGCATGCTCCTGGTTAACAGTTAAGACACCCCCATCAGCAACCTAACCCTAACAGCCAGGACCAGTTGGAAAACATGATAAATGGCAGATGCAGTGGAAGTTGCAAAAGTATGTGTCAACTTCTAAGCTCTTAAGAAATTAGATAACCTTGGATGCATTCTGGGCTGATGTGCGCTAAGTACAGTTCGCAGTGATGGTGACTTGTGCAGGAACCTGAATGAATCATAACGCACATCTTGCTGTCTTACTGGACAGATTACTAACAGGTTATTAAGTTCCCTTTTCTCTTTATTGTAGTCATCAATACACTAAGCTTCAGGCTTGCTGAATCTGAAATTTATACCTATAACTATAATCTGGAGGGATTAGATAACTCTTCCTGAATCTTAAATAAAAGTATGGCAGGTTCCTAGAAATAAACAAGAGTCTTTTCCAAAACACTCCACTGGAAGCAAATAATATTTCGCGTGGCCTTTGATTTCCTTGCAGAAAGTCACAGGAATCGTAGGAAAACTCAACTCAGAATGACCACCCCTGGTTTGTTTTCAGTCCAACCTCTGCTCAGAGGGCCAGCTGTCATCTCAGATGAGGTTGCAAGGTTTTATCCAGTAGGATCTTGAAAATATCCACTGGTGCATGGGAGAACACTGACTGAACAACCTCTCTGGTTATCCTGCTCTGTTGA
>JAVHNF010015675.1:0-20233 GCA_034783455.1 Micropsitta finschii
GGGTTGGACTAGATGATCTTTTGAGGTCCCTTCCAACCCTTGGGATTCTGTGATTCTGTGATTCTGTGATTCTGTGATCTTAAGGTCCTTTCTAACCCAACCTATCCAAAAGGACTCTGCGGATGAAGCGCTCTATAGACAGATAGGAACAGCCTCACGCTCGCAGACCCTTGTCCTCATGGGGTACTTCAACCATCCTGCTATCTGTTGGAGGGACGGTACGGCCCGGCACAAGCTATCCAGGAGGTTCGTTCCTCAATTGTGTGGAAGACAACTTCCTCCTGCAAGTAATAGAGGAGCCGACAAGGAGAAGTGCCATCTTTGACCTTGTGCTCACCAACAGGGAGGGGCTGATTGGAAATGTGATGCTCCAGGGCGGCCTTGGCTCTATAGCGATCATGAGATGGTTGAGTTTGAGATCCTCAGGACAGTGAGAAGAAGAGCGTGCAGCAAGCCCACTACCCTGGACTTCAAGAGAGCAGACTTTGGCCGCTTCAGGAACCTGCTTAGTAAGGTTCCATGGGATATAGCCCTATAGGGGAGGGAGCCCAAGACTGTTGGTTGATATTCAAGGATCACCTGCTACAAGCTCAGGAGTGTTGTGTCCCCCCTAGGAGGAAGTGCTGCAGGAGGGCCAGGAGACTTCCTTGGATGGATAAGGAGCTGCTGAGGAAATTTAGAGGGAAAAAAGATGCTTATAAAAGGAGGAAGCAAGGACAGGCAGCCTGGGAAGAATACATGGATGTTGTCTTTCTTTTCCTTCTGTTTTGCGGGTGGCTCACCCATGCAGTACATTTAAGGAATACTTTGTTCATTGCTCTGCAACTCACCATTGAATCACAAACCTCATCTCAGAAGACTTGCTAAAGCAGCAGGCAATTTACTTCCTGTGTGATGTTGTCGATATTTTGCACGTTCTGGACATGACAAAAAGACTTTCCCTCCCCATCTCTAACTAGGTCATGAGAGACTTCTGGTACAATTTGCAAAGCTTCCTCCTTGCATCCAACTGAATAACTACAAGCCCCTGGGAACTTGCAGTAGTCCTTCTCATCACACCTGCAGTATTAATCTCTCAGCTAGAAGAATGCCAAGTCAATATGGGCAAATAAAAGGAGAACCCAAATTCTGTCTTATAACTCCACAAAATAAATTGTTCTGTCCTCTGCTTTGCCTTCTGGTTCATTATCTGCCTGGGTCTTCCTACAGTGAGAAAATGCTGATTGCTGATGAGGTGAGCTGTGTGCAGAATTATCTTTTTTCACTATGGAATTTCTGTAGTTGGAAAGATAGGCATGCTTCAGCATGCAAAGTCCTTTTATTTTTTTTTTTTTTTTGCATCAGTCTTTAAGCAAGAGTCTTAAAATTAGAATTGTACCTAGACCTCTTCAAACGCAGATGTCTGACTAAAATTTCCTAAGTCTATAATATTATCAAATCAACTGTTTCCACCTGAGCTTGTTCAAAGATCAGACTAAAAGTATTTTCAGAGAATGTGAGCAGGTTTTTGGAGTGAACACGTATGTGCCTAAATTACCTTAAGGCTCATGATCTTTTATTCTGAAATCAGTTGAAAAGTTTCCTGTTTGCTTGCTGTTTTCATGCTGAAATAATAAGCTAAAGAAGTAAGAGGAGTGACAGGGCTGGAGATACAGCATAATGACTTCCAAAAATCATCTATTTTCAATGAAAGTATGTAGTACAATGGAAGGGGCAAGAAAGATCATCTATATGTGTTTAGCATCTTTACAGGAAATATCTAGGAAGCAATTACTTTTTTTTTTCGTTTGTTGTATTCATCAGTATTAATCATCACTGCATTGAATGTACAGCAAAAACTACTTGGAGCACCTTCTGGCGGCTGTTGATAAAAAAAATGGAAATTGTGCAATTGTTAAAAGCAAAAAACTGTCTGTAAGAGATGCTAACCATTACAAATGTGAAAGTTGAGATTGGCATAATGAAATGTTGGCACAATAGGAGAAAGAAAGCATCAGGACTGATTCACATCATGAGTTAGAAGCTCTAGGATGAGATCAAAGTTTGCAGCAGAAAGTTCCAGTTTAGCAGAATTGAAATACAAACGCATCTGAAGGTGAACAAACGGCAATGTTTTGCATCGTACATATTCTGCTGTAATGCATAGGTGGAAATGTTTATGTTAATGTTTTACCCTCTGTAATATTCTACCCTCTTCTAGACAGAAAGTAGAAGACTACACTGAAGTTCCTCTGTCCATGTTACTGTCTTGACTTTCAATGCTGCTTTTATGTTTGATTACATGTGCTGTGTTTTGCCCCTTTGTGCATTTGTTTGCATTAAAATAGCGCAGAGCCAGTGAGTTTTGTAATACTGTTACCCTTCACAACCATGAATGAACCTGACATTTTGCCTTTGCTTCTTATTGTTCTAGCAATGCTGAACCAAACAGCAGTCGGTGAGTTCATCCTTTTGGGCCTCACCGACATGCAGGGGCTGCAGCACTTTTTCTTCATCTCTTTTCTGTTGCTCTACTTGACCAGTCTTCTGGGAAATGGTGCCGTTTTGACTACGGTGATAGCTGAGCCCCGGCTCTAGATGCACCGATGTACTTCTTTCTGGGGAACCTGTCCTGCCTGGGCATTTTCTGCTCCACAGTCACTGCTCCCAGGATGTCGACAGGCTTTCTCTTTGGGCATCAGCCCATCTCCTTCAGTGCGTGCTTGGCCTAGCTCCACCTCTTCCACTTCCTGGGCAGTACTGAGGCTGTGCTCCTGGCCGCCATGGCCTATGACCACTACGTGGCCATTTGCAACCCTTTGTGCTACGTCCTTGTCATGAGTCCACGGACTTGTCGGCTGCTGGCTCTGGCTAGCTGGTCCACTGGCTTTCTACATGCCACGATGCACTCAGTCATGACCTCTCAACTGAGTTTCTGTGACCACAACCACATCCATCACTTCCGCTGTGACATTAAGCCACTGTTGAATTTGGCTTGCGGTAGTACCAGCCTCAACATAACCAGTGTTGTCACCACATCTATTGTCCTAGTCTCCATCACTCTCATAGTCCTATCTCTATATTAGCTCCTTCATCTTCTGTAACGTCCAGTCCCAGGAAGGAAGATGGAAGCCCTTCTCCACCTGCATCTCCCACCTCATCATTGTGGCACTGTTATACATACCAGTGCTCTTCAATTATGCACCACCTTCCTCAGTAAGCTCCCCTGGAATGGATGTGCAAGTGTCTCTCATGTACAGTGCTGCCACCCCAGGTCTGAACCCCTTGATATACACCCTTAGCAATCAGGAGGTGAGATATGCCCTGAAAAAAAGTGTTAGGGAGACAACCCTTTCCCAGAAGAAAGTGACAAAACCAAGGAGAAGACGCAGGATGGCGTTACTCCACCTCTCATATTTATAAGGAAAGAGGTCAAAAGGACACTGTATGGCAAGACTCTGCAAAACTACTGATTATCTCATGTAGTTCACTGCACTTAGAAATGCACAGATCTCAGTCAGGGGAGTTATCCACAGATTTAATGCTTCTTCCGTCATTTTTAGATGTCTCATGGTGCCCCATGTGGTCTCTGGCTTCCAATACAGAAACAGATGTGTCTACTGCAGGATTTGAGGCATAGGTGACAGCACCATGGAGTTTTCCTGGATGATCTCAGCTATCACATGATTACTTGATGGCTATGTAGTTTCTCGCACGAGAGGCCACAGTAGCTACAGTAGCTATTTCTGTAGTAGTATATACATATATGTAGTAGGAGCGACAGCAGCTTCTCCCAGAAGCCACACCTGTAGCCCCTCCGTTATCAAAACCTTGCCATGCAAACCCGATATAACAGCAGATATACTTAGGCCAGATCACTTACATTGTACCGAGAGCATTAAACGAATCCGGGGCTGGGGGGCAAACTATCCCTGATGGTACAAGGAACTGACCTCAGAATGGGATCCAAACATCTCAGAAGTGGGAGGACAAACCACAGTGGCCCCAGAAGAGGGTCCAGAGGGGGACCAAATAACAGAAGAGAGTCCCAGTTCATAAGTGATCCATCTGACAGAGTTTGGGGTGAGCCAGGTCAACAGTTTTGTACAAACGAAGCTAATGGAGAGCTCAAACTGCCCGGGGAAAAGGACAGTTATGTGGCGAGCACAGGTAGGAGGAAGGGAAAGAGGTGTGAGAACAAGCGCAGGTGCTGGCAGTACCACAGAGCATCAGGCTGGGCTGTGGAAGGTCTGGGTGGCCATTGTGGAGGGAGCAGAGTGGCGCAGCGGAAGCGTGCTGGGCCCATAACCCAGAGGTCGATGGATCGAAACCATCCTCTGCTAGTTCCTTTTTTTTCTCTCACTCCAGAGGCAGGGGACACCACCACCACGATGCAGTGCCTTGAAGCTTTCAGCGAGTGTCCTCACACTGCTGCACTCCTGCTCTCTGCGCACCCATGGACCTGGCTCTCCCTCAGCTCCTTCCCCCCACAGGGCAGTGGGTGTCCTGGGGACATTGCTGTTTCTGCCTTCCCATCAGGCAGCTCAATCCCAACTTCCCAGCCACGAGCGGGGACACCCAGGCTCCAGGGGCGGAGCAGGACAAGCCTGGTGCTGGTCTGGGGAGCACCAAGTTCATTGGCTCAACCACCTGGGGGCTTTCTCCAGCCTAGTCTGTTTTCTGCCATGGCCAGTAGGGTGTTCAGACAGGAGCAGGGCCAAGGAGCCATTCCCAATGGGCATTGTACTGGCTCTATGTGGCTAGGAGTTGGGTAGTTTAGGGCAAAGGGGGTGCTCCAGGGTGGTCTCTGCGAGAGGAGCTAAGGGGCTGCCCTGCACCACACACAGGTCGTTCCATCTCCACAGTAGACCCATTTCAGGATACAGCTGTGCCATCAGCCGAATTTGTAACCTCCCTGTGAAAACATATTCCAGAAAGGGGAGAACATGTGAGACAGAGAGAGGAGAAAGTAAGAGGTTCAGAAAGAGCAGAAGGAAAATGCATCCCCCCTGTGCCACTTGGTTAGGGGAGTCTGGAGTGAAGGAGTGAAGTTCAGGCTGGGTAAGTGGGAGGAAAGCTGGTGTTTTATGTTTGTCTTTTGTTTCTTGCTATGTGAATCTATTTCATTTGGCAAAAAGCTAATTCACCCCATGCTGAGTCTGTTTTGCCCACAATAGTGTTTTCTGTGGTCCTATATTTATCTTGACCTGGAAGCTTTCTCATCCTATTTTCTGTGCCTGCCATCCCACTGAAGACAGGGAAAAGAGTGACCATAGACCATACCATAGAACATCATTCATAGGGAAAAGAGTGACCATACTGTAGAACATCATATTCAGTATGTAAACTGGGGGGAGCTACCTGGGAGGGACCCATGACTGCTTGTGTCGGTGAGCAATTGTATTGTGCATCACTTGTGTTTATTGTTTTATATTTTCCCCCCTTTTTGTTTTATATCATCTCCCCTTGTTATTTCCCTTATTATTGTTATTAGTATTATATCGTACTTTGTTTTAGTAATTAAACTGTTCTTATCTCAATCCACAGGTTTTACATTTTTTTTCAATTCTCCTCCCCATCCTGCCTGGGGTGGGTGGGGAGATGTGAGCGAGCAGCTGCATCGTACTCAGTTGCCAGCTGGCTTTAAACCACTACACTATACCATAGTTGGAGACAGAGTCCGTGTCTGGAACTCCGTCCCAGGTTGCCTGGTGTTATGGTCCAGCCCTGGATAGTCCTTGATGCTGATCTCCACAAGTCTGTGGCTGGTGCAGTTGATTCCCCAGCCAGCACCTCATATGCAGAAACACAGCACCTTTTAGCAGCTTGAGGAAGTGTGTGTGTAGGGGGCTGGAAGGAGGAGGCTGCCCAGTCCGTTGAGAAACAGGAGGGAGACAGGTCTGTGACTCAGAGGAGATAGAGAAAAGCCCTAAACAGAGAGACTGGTGGTATAGTGGTGAGCATAGCTGCCTGCCAAGCAGTTGACCCAGGTTCGATTCCTGGCCAACACACCTAGAATTTTGCTTCTGATGGTGCCTTGCTTTTCCAGAGCTGCTTGCTCAGCTTCCCCATCAGTAAGGAAGCAAGCAAGCACAGAGCAGCCGCTTCACAGGCAACGCTGCTGATCGCTGTACCAGCCATGCTCAAAGGCACAGAGCCCTCCTCTGCTGCTCTCCAGACTCCTGCAAACACCTCTGTGTCCTCAGGCCACTCATCCTGTAAACTCCATTGTGCTACCACAGACTGCTGTGATCAGAGCAGCACTGAGGCAGCGTGGTGTTCCTGTAACCTTGGGTGAAAAGCAACTGGCCTGTGGTCTTCCACTGTCTACCATGATACATCTGGTTTTGTTGGTCAGTCTCTCTCTTCATTCCGGTTTCTCTCCCAGGGATCCCAGATAAGGTTGCTGGTGAGAAATACCGATAGTGTCAGCTGCTTGGGGTCCTGGAGAGCACCCTTCTGAGATGAGTGTATTTCTCCTGCTGAGGTGGCTCCAGGCTGGGCTCCTCACTGTGATGTTGGTACAGGAGCCAGAGGAGAGGGATTTTTGGTCTGGCCTAGAGCTGGACCTCCTGCTGCTGCTGCTTGCACCTAGCAAGAAAAGCATGTTGCTGTGGCAGGGCACAGATGAAGATCAACAATGCCCTGGTGGGAACCAAAGCATGCATTATGCTTCACAAGGCCAGATATGCGTATTTGGGGGTACAGTGCGAGGAGTCCTGTCCTTTATGTAATGTCTCAAAGTCAGTTTGCTCTTCATCCTCCACCTTTTCCAACTCTCCAGTGCTGGTTGATCAAGTGTGGGGATTCCTCCCTGTCAGAGGGGATGTTGGTATGTACGATGCCTGTGGTAATACCACAGTGTTATTTCCTCTAAAGCACTCTTTCCTGAAAACAGACTCTGCTAAGCACTGTGACTTGGTTTGAAATACTCTCCTGAACAATCAAGACTGCATGTCTTGGAGATCCAGCCAACCTGCAGGGCTGCTGACCTACCTTGTCCAGGCTCCAGCATTGCAGAGACAACCTGAAGATTACTAGAATGGGGTGTAATAGTGTTCCTGGTAACTAAGAATTGAAACAACTTCATTTTTCTTGCAGCTTACGTTCTGTGGACCAAGGGAAACACAAGGAGCCTCTTAGAACTAGATTTCCTACCTGAAAGCAAGAGGATGGTTCTCTATCCTTTAATCCACCTGTACATTCTCCTGCCCCATACATTTAGAGAAAAGGATAAGATGCCCTCTCAGCCTTCCCTTTCACAGGCTAACCAAGCCCAGCTCTCCCAGCCTGTACTTGTATGACAGATGATCCAAGTCCTTGATCACCTCAGTGACCCTTTGGAAGGGCTGCCTGAGCCCCTAGCTGTGCAGAGGTGGGAATCAGCCTCACGGTCACACTAGAGGTGTCCCTGTAAGGGCACAAGGCATGCAGACATCGAAGTCTCCAATAGAGGAAGGAAACTTTGCAGGAGGCTTTCCACTTGCTGCTGGTAGCAGATTTGACCAAGAGAGGAAGGTGAAGCAACATCATTCAGTCAGGAAAAGACGTGGACCTGCCCCAAAGTTCATAAACCTCTAGCAGCAGTGAGTAATGAAAGGAACTCATGGTGCATCACTGAGGAATTCTGAAATCAGTCCTTAGTTCTTTTGTCCTCCACCATCTTGCCCAAGGCCACAGCTGCATGGATCCTTGCAGATATAACCATTTCTGTTGATAGCTGCGCTTTGCAATTTTTCCGGTGTTGTCTTCTGACAGCTGCAAAGTAATGCATCAATGCCTAATAACCGTGACTTAACTCTAAATAAAACTCTCCACTTTACAACACTTGCCAAAGGTATGATTTGGCTTTGCTGATAGGGAGCACTGGGATGTCTGGATTACTTTTTAGTATAATGGTAACAATGACATCTATTGACCCAATGGATGTAACTGTTTCTCTAGTGACTTTATCCCTCTGATCAATCTTTCTTGCAGTGGCTCCAGCCTGATGAAACCACTTGACTAGGTCACCATACATAATATCAGTAGTTTCTAGCAGAGCTGTTCAATTCTTCATTAGTTTCATCTATAGTCACTGGGAATGAACACCTCCAAAAGTGAAGATATTACATGTGAAGACACTGTTAAGAAAAGATGAATAGAGTGAACTTTAAGGAGAATTGTCCTGCTGGTTTACCGAAGGCAAGACTACTGCTTTTCCCCATTTCCCAGATGCAGCCAGGGGTGAGGCTAAGCCCGTATTTCCAGAATAGGCACGCATACGCAGCACTCATGCAGCCTTCCATACAGATCAATACAGGCACCATCCAGGACCCATGCCCAGACCCTGGACCATCTCTTACTGGGTCTCTGTCCAGATGCTGGTCTCCTCCTACCCATAGGCTAGTCCAGCCTGAAGCTCACCAGCAGATCACATACCCAGTGTCATACACAGAACACCAGTATAGAAAAAGGTTAGGAACAGAGTTCAACGAGTCACAATTTGGAGATCAGGCACAAGTCTTGGCCAGAGAGGATTACTGACCAGGAGCATGTTTATACCTGACCTTTATGTTCCCATCCTTTTCTGTTTGCCAGGCTTGCTCCACCCTGCATCGCTGCTCTTTTTCTGTCCCTGTCTCCACCCAAAATGAACCCAACTTTCCCCTAAAAATTTTCCTTCTTTTTCCCAGTTCTGTTATACCTATACCCAAGTTTCATATTTCTTACTACAGCTGCTACACAGATCACCTCAGATTTACATAGTACCATTTGGTGTGGTTACCAGTCAGCCTACTCCATACCCTGAAGGGTCCTCAAAGTCCCTTCTCTTACCTGTGAAGTTTGGACACTTCTCACACCACACCTCCCTAACCACCTGTGTACCTCAGCCACCCCTCACACAGCTCGCTAGCTTTTGGTAACCACCATGTCCAGCAGTGTCTCATGTCTTGCCTAGAATTTTCCCATGTCCTGTGCAGCTGGTTGAACCTCAGAACAGGGAGGGCCTGCACACCAAAACAGATCAGTGTCCAGAGGCGAGCAATTACTTTCCAGAGGTGCTGTCTGTAACAGGGATATAGATAATAGGTTTGACGCTTGGGTGAAGGCAAGCTTTGCCTCATTTCACCAAAATTGTCTTCCAGAAGTGTTTAATCTCTCCTTTGTTTTCTAACACCTGCACTCAGCCCCATCCTGTAACCTCAGCAACACAGTATGTACAAAATCATTACTGTGAAAAGCTGCAGCCCACCATTAATCCTATTTCAAGCAGATTGAATTGGAACGCAACACTCCCCCCAGAAAAGAGGTGTTATGTTTGAGACACACAGGGCCAAGAGAAGACTTTTGCTGAGAGCTATGCAGTGTCAGTACAAGCACCTGTCAGGGTGCTAGCCACAACCATCAGAAAATGTGAGTGACACTCTACTCCTGGAATCTAAGGATCACTCTCTGAGACAGAGGCATTTAACTTTGTAGGAGCTTTTAACTTCTGCATTAAATTTAATCATCAGTGCACCCAATATAAATCCCTACGCGGAAGGCAGCAGGTACTTCTGCATCCTGTCTGCTTTCATCCTGATGGAGCCAACAAAGAGCCATTAGCTGTCTTCCACTAGTTCCTGTTTCTGTTGATTAGAAGTCGAGTTCAGGTGACTGATTTCACTGCGGAATCTTATTTTACTTCTCCCTATATATGTTACATGAAGGTCTAAGATTTTTTTCTTTAAATTCTCTTTGAGGAAGATGTTGTGCTTGACCCCTGTCTGAGGAAGAAAGGAGGTAAATTGAAGGTATGCTTATTCTTCACTACCAACTATAGATGGATCACAAGTACTGAGCTGACACCAGGGTTCTAGCTTGTAAGCAGCTAAAAGGTAAGTCAGAAAAGTGTTCTTCAAGGGAATATTCAAGGATAATTTCTGTAGCTTCGTACATTATACTTGTGATCTGAGCTTGCAGTTATATTCCTACAGATAAGCGCAGTGCAGATTACTCCTTAGGAGAACATGGAGGCCTTCCTTCTGAGGCACAAACACCTCTAAAGTAACATGCTGGGAAATTCAGAAAACAGTAATTCTACTGGTTGTTGGTGCTTGGTACAGCCTTCCCCTCAAAACAAAAGAAGACAAAGATATTAAACTCATCCTGTTGAATTCTCCTCCCACTTCAGGCAAATTCTTTGAGCCTTATATTCATCCTCACGGCAGAGATCAGGACATAGGAAGGGAAAAGTAATTCAGACCTCCTGGAAATAGCATGAGAATCTCATTTTCCAACTAGATATTTTGCAAGCCCACAGAATTTCTCTCCTATGGACTAGAGAAAGCAGCATGACAATGATCATAAGTGGTTATCTAGTCTATCCAGCTGTTACTTTTCATATTTCTTGACAAGTCAGATCATTCCCCATTTTGATTTTGGCTATAGTTAGTTGCTGTCACTCATCCTGAAGCAAAATGGTTTAGCTTGTTCATAGACACTTAATGTCTTAAAATTAGTATTTTATTTTAAAAACATGTGTTGACGTATTGCTAAAGGAAATGTTTGGAAATAAAAAAAAAATACAAACCTGGCAAACATCAACACTTTTCCTGAATTTTAATCCGTTAATTAAGTTGCTCAAAATGTTTTTCTAAAATTGAAATCTGGCAAATATTCCCAGTGTTTCTATAATTATGTTTTTCATTTGTTGAAAGAAAGAAGTCTGTGTGTGCACGACACTTGCGTTCTTCACAACTTGGCTAGCTCACTATCCGCTAAATCTTGTTCTGCCTTTTTCTTCATTTATACAAGTACTTATTTGTCTGCTTGCCTAACTATCAAATTTTTTTTTACATGAGCTTAATTTGTCCTACCTAGTATTTGTCTGTTTAATTCTTGGACAAGTGCCATCACTAACTGCCACCTTTGATCTTATCTTACTGTTCTCATGTAGTGGTTTGTTTGTCTCTTCGTCATATGCCTGTCTCTAGGAATGTGTCCAGGGTTGTTTGTGTTGGTGTATCTTATAGTCAAGAGAAAGAGTTTGAAAACCCACCTTCATAATGTTATAAAGTGTTATTTGGGTTTGGTTTGGGTGCCTTTTTTTTTTCAACGGTTTTATGTATGTCACGATTTTTGTTACACCTATGTATTTTGCCTCACATCTGAGTATGCAGGTAATTTTACAAAAACAGCACCAGAGGGAACTGGAGTTGTCACTGGATTTGCTATGCAGCGCGGTTTCTGAAAATGGTAAGAGGGATTATTTTATCACAGACAGATTTGCCTGAAACAGCCGAAGACGCATAGTCCATGAGATGCTTGACCACAAAGACAAAATTGTTTGGGGTTTTTTTGACAGCATCTGCCCCCTTGAAATATGATGTTTACTGAGTTCATTTGGAGTATATTAATTTACACCATCAGGCCTGAAACAAGAATATGCTCATTAAAAACTTGAAGTCTGCATCACATGCTCATTAAAAACTTGAAGTCTAGCAAAATTCTTTCGGAATGACTATTTCTCCTATTAGCCACCCGAATGACTGTGCATAGAATAAGCAGCAAGGAAAACCATGTTACAGTTTACTTGTTCTGTGGAGCCCTTGGGTAAAAATTACATGTGCGAAAGTCACAGGAGTAAAGTTTCCTGGAGTTCTAATGGGGCCTGCTGAGGCTATTAGAGGTGGAGATGTTGCAAGAAGTCTAAGTGGCCCTCCTGGGGGTCTGATCAGAGCAGAAGACTGGAGTGTGGTTACAGGAAAATAAAGGAAGGAATAAAAGTTTTCATCCAGCAGCCCTTTTGACGTGTCCTGTCAAGAAAAGGAGCTGGGTGCTGATCCACTGCAGGACCTTTCCATGCCTTGCCTGCCTTGGCTTTCTTTCTGGTCATTGCGGGGTGTGCAGAGGAGACACCCAGACTCCTGGGATTCTGCATGGCAAAGGTGCCTTGTCACATGAAAAGGGGGGGGAGATTTTCTTAACCCTTAGTATTTGATTTTTCTATCAATGCTCCAGGAAAGCCAAGACCCCTGTGTAAAACCAGTCTATCAGCATCCCATTATAGGGACCCTTCACTGAACAGTCCTGCTGGATCAGAGATTCAGCTGACCTGTTCAGGGAAATGCACCAACAGCACCAGGGGACCCCTCAGCAGGTCTCCCACTTGATCTGAGTATGTTACCCACAGTGCCTGAACAAAGATGCATCAGTCTGATCCACACATCACTGCTAACCCAGCCTTGGGGCTGCCCTCCTTCCCTGTGTGCCCTAGGCTCGAGTGCTGCTGCTCTGTCTTGAAACACAGCCTTCACCACCTCACTTTACCTGACAACAATCTGGCTGAGACTGGAGGCCCCCAGCAGTCCAGCTGCACTGAGATGGCATCCAGCTTCTCCACAAAGTCCGTCCTGCCCCAGACCAATCCCCACTCCACCAGACCCCACTGCTTCAGCGGTGCCTCATATCCTGCCCCTGTAACCCCTGAACCTCCACTCATGCTTTCCGGAACAGATGGGTGCTCCTCAGCTCTCTGGTGCTGACAGCTTACAGCTCCCAGTTGTCCCAGCCCTGCCTTCTCTCTCTGTTCAGTGTCATCCCCCTTTCCCCACCCCAGTGCCTTGAGCAATTCCCTGAAATGCTGATCCCTCCAACCTCCCCCACCTCTGCAATACTCACCCAGCTCACCGACTGCCCCTCCCTGAGCCACCATCACTCTTCTACAAGTGTCCCCAGTGGGATGTTCAATGGAAATTGTTCTGTCAAAGGGTCATTGTAAATGTTTTTTTCTCTGAGATCAAGGTATGAGTTCCCCTCTACTGAAGAGAGTTGTTTTAACAGTAAAATGCGCACGCACTCATGATGTGGGTGCTCCAAGGCAGCTCTTCTGTCACTGTCTAAAAGTAGAGAGAAAAGTCCGTCCACAATGTCTTTGGGCCTGGTTTCACAAATGTTAGGGATGTACACTTCAAATCACAACCTCTGACACAGAACCAAGTGAATCTATTTCACCAAAAAAATCAAAAGATGGCTTGAAATGCATAAATAGAATGGAGGAAGTTACACTAAGGTATTATACAATCATAGAATAGTTTGGATTGGAAAGGCCCTTCAAAAGTTATCTAGTCCAACCCCCTTGCAATGGGCAGGGACATCTTCAACTAGACCAGGTTGCCCAGAACCACATCCAACCTGGCCTTGAGTGTCTCCAGGGATGGGGCAGTCACCACGTATCTGGGCAACCTGTACCAGGATTTTATCACCCTCACTGTAAAACATTTCTTCCTCATGTCCAGTCTGAATCTCCTCTCTTTTAGTTTAAAACCATCACCCTTCGTTTTGCGGATGCTGAAGAAGTCTTAACTAAGATAACTCAGAATACACAGACAGCTCAGTGAAGATATCTCAACCCAGTTTGAAATCTCTGGTGTTCATGGATATGTGCCAAGTGCCAGCCTATACAGCTATCCCTGGATTACAGTTATTACTACTGGGTTATGTCCTCATGAACAGCAATGCTTCATCATCGTTTTGATGCTGAAAAAGTAGCCAAAATCACAACACAGAAAATAAACAAACCTGGAGTTCACAAAATACGATCAGTGCTACTCCTGGAACTGTATGCTAGGAATCCACACAACAGAGCTGTGGACATCTGCAGGGATTCATCTGTCCTTAAACCACGACAATGATACACCAGAAAATGGCAGGCGTCTGATGCATGAATATCCATCCTCAAGGAACACACCTCCCTTGGCTCCCTGACAGCCAGCTTGCCTTGCTAGCAAACATGTGAGGCCAATCAGATAGGACAGCTGCCTTGAATCACTTGACTCGTATATTCTTTGTAACTCCCTTGAGACGCAGTTCTTTGGGAAACAGGACAAACTGGTCTCTAACTGATACCCTCGTAATGGTTGTCAAGGCTGGGCTTTCTCCAAACTCCTTGCTAGCCCACCTAGCACATATAATTCTGCATTTTCTAAAGCATTTCAGTGACACCAGTTACCTTCCTTTTCTTTTTATTCCCCCTCACCATTTTTACGTTTCCTGATTTAGGAAGTTTCACAATGTTTACATTTCAGCAGAAAACTGCTGTTTCCCCCCTCCCAGTTAAAAAAAGTTCTTCATGGGTAGATTTCAAGTTTCCACCAGATACTTTCAAATTCCATCTTTCTCTTTCATTGTGTTTATATTTCTTTAAATAGGAGTATCAATTCAGATTGTATGAAAGATAAGTTCTACAATAAATATTTCAGTTAATGAATCTCTTAATTTTCTGCCTATTTATACCCTGATTCACAACATTGTTTTATCTCTGTTGTCAGAAGAAAGCATTTCAGAAAACAGAGAAAGGAATATGTTGTGTTTATAGCATGAAAACCCAAATCGTATCTTCCCAGGTCAAACCTTCATTAGAAAAATAGTCCTCCCTGGCATCTATAATTATTCTCAAAACCCATACATGTGAAGGGAGAGATAAGCAGAAGGAATGGCACTCTTTGCAATGTAAAGTGTATATTCACAGAATCATAGAACAGTTAGGGTTGGAAAGGTCCTTAAGATCATCCAGTTCCAGCCCCCCTGCCACGGGCAGGGACACCTCACACTAAACCATTCCACCCAAGGCTCTGTCCAACATGGCCTTGAACACCGCCAGGGATGGAACATTCACAGCTTCCCTGGGCAACCCATTCCGGTGCCTCGCCACCCTTACAGTAAAGAACTTCTTCCTTATATCTAATCTAATGGGAATATTGGAATACATGAAATAATATTGGAATACATGAAAGAAATTTCAGCAAATAGAGTAGGGAAACTGTTAAGAGAGGATGATTTCAGATATCTACTTAAGGATGAGCTGAATCACACCCAAAAAGTGACAGTGTCTTTGTATTGGATAGAAAAGGAAGTCTTCATATCTAGGCATAGCTACACTGTAGAGTGACACATTTAGCTGTGACCTTCCACCCAAGCTATTTGCTGGTATCTGTACAAGGTTGCCTCTTCAGATGAAGCTGCAGTGGCTCCTATGCCTTATACATGAGACCAACTTTGCTCTTATCTTCTGTGGTGTGAATAGCAGCGGTCCTGAAGATCTCTGAACACCTACTGGGTTTGATCACAGCAGGAGCAGCTAACGTGATGGACCAAGATCTCGCACGGTTATCTCAAAAACCTGCAACATTCAGAGGAACAGGATCTGCATACAGAAAATGGTACTGCAGGTGATGCGAGTTCCTGAATTTCAATATTCACCATCTGTCCTTGCAGCACAAATGAGAATCTATCTGCAGCAGCTTGCTTGGGAATGAAATTTGTCTCTCTGTTTCAGCCCACAAACATAATACAAGTAAACTTTCAGAGTATCTGAGCAAGACACATCCTCACATGCCTACATGTAATTTTCTTCTGCATGTGGTAGGTACTTTCCTACCACACCATCCTAGCACCAACCTGGCAAACTGAGAGGATCGCTCAATATTAATTATAGAGACATATTAGCTATTAAAGAACCTTTAACTGTCGCAGGCCTGAAGATAGGTTAAGGTAGGTTGGCTTTGTGCTAAGGGATTCAGACACACTTGAAAGCAAGCCATGTAAATAAATGAAAAAATCCAACAGTGAGCTGTGCATTGGTTGCTTACCCTGGGGATGAGAGAGGGATTCTGGAATTGCCTTATGGTGCCCCATCTGGTCTCTTGCTCCCAATACAGAAGCATATGTGTCTCCTGCAGGATTTTAGGCATAGCTGACAGCCCCATGGAGTTTTCCTGTGTGATCTAAGGTATCAAATGATTACTTGATGACTATATTTAGGGAGCTGAATGACTCTCCTGTCATTCAGACCTTCTTATAGATGAAAAGAAGTATCATGTCTTACATTTTGGGTTGGAACTAGATGTTCTTAATGGTCCCTTCCAACCTACACCTTTTGATGATTCAGTGATTCTATGACGATTAAAATACAGAATGCTATAGTGAAAAGAAAGGGCAGCATAGTACATGTAGCAAACATCAAAGGTGATAAAACTATCAGAAATGTGTCACTGCAGGAGCATTTTATCACAGAGTTAAAATCACAGTTGAAATGGTCCATTTCACCATGATCACAGTACACCATTTGTGACATCAACAATGTGATAAAAAAGCTGATCATAAAAGCACTTACCCAAGCTCCTGCAGCTAGTGCTGTGCTGAGCTTATGACTCATTAGGGTGATGTAATGTAAAGGTCTGCGTACTGCTAAGTATTGATCATTGACATCAGTGTCAGGAGGTAATACGCTACCCCAACTCGAAAAACAAATATTTAAAACTGTGTCATGCAGGTGCTGTAGGAAATACTTGTGTCACCTATCAGGAGGCTGACCAGCAGCTTGGGCAGGATGGTGGAGGCATAGCACATTTCCAAGCAGCACAAGTTACTGAGGAAGAAGTACACTGGGATGTGGAGATGCTGACAGTCCACCGCCAACCTGAGGATGAGAATGTTCACCATCATTATCACCATGTGGATGTCCAGGAAGAGCAGGAAGAGAGGAACCTGAAGGTCAGGTAAATCACCAAATCCCAGGAGGATGAATTCTGTAATGTATGTTTTGGTTTGCTTTTCCGTACCTCACTCGTGCTGCATCTTGGGGAAAGCAAATACTAAAAATGTGATATAAAAATGAAAAAACTGTTTTCCATGCATGGCCGTAAAAATACACTGTTCACCTTAATTCTTGGATCCAATCTCTACATGATAACTCATTCAAAATTCCAACTTTTAAAGCATTTCAGTAATGTTTTCTATAAAAACCCCAAATTGTCTTATCTCAGTTTCAATCACTGTTGGTATGCCTCAGGGACAAGACAATTTTCTTCTTTTCTAAGAAGTACGGATGATTGCACGCCATTTTTTGGCTTAGCACCCTGGCTTGTTTCCTTGTCTTGCAGAGACATATCCTAATTCTTACTTTTATTTCTCTGGATATACATTTATATACTTAAACTACTTTGCAGATCACAGAGCACAGGGAAAGCTATTCTGAACATATACCTACACCTAAACTATGGCATTAGCTTATGATCACATCAGATCAGTTTCTGCAACTACACAATCTTCACACAAGTTTTCTTCTATTCTGCATCTTGGGTGATCCAGTGGATTTACAAGGTAGGGGATTTTTAGGCCTGGGGAGCACTGTCTATGCAGTTTGTTCAGTTTGTTCAGTATCTTCTAACTTAAAAAGTATTGGGACTTTCAGATAAATCTGTAACTGGCATAATAAAATCATGTCAGTAACCAGTGAGCCTTCCAGTTTGGCACATGGGCAATCGTTTCCACTGACAGAAAACCACAGGAAGTCATAAAACTGTCTTCTCAAAATTTCTTCATTTGCTTTCTTCTTCACACTCTCCTTTGTCAGGCTTACATCCATGGTAGCCAGTTATGGACCGAGGTCTCTTAGACCTGCCTACATCACGCTATGGAAACCAGCATGGATTCTGCAGGCTTTCTTCTCTTTTCATCATTATTCTTATATTCTTTGTATATAAGACTGCACATATTCATCTTTAGTCTTTGTGTGGAAGCCAAGAGCTTGATCTTCCCAAGTGGGTTTTTTTTGTTGTCTTTAATAAACTTCCACATGTGATGGAGCCAAGATGAACTCAGAATTCCCTTGTGACTCTTTATATGTTTTTGAGTATGAACACAAAATCTTCTTTGATGGTTTTATAAATGGAAATCTTAAATAACTTATCAATTGGGTAGAACCTTCCCAATAACATTCTTAATTAAAGTTTATATTATTTTAATACTGCAGTGAAATTTACAAAAATATTTTGCATTCTCCATCCCATACACATGCTATTTCCAATTATATTCCATTTTCCAAAGGCATCTAGATACCTAACGAACATGACCTGAGTATCTGTTATACCGAATGAAAGGGGACTGTACCACCACCCATTTGGATGGTGTCTTTACAATATGGCTTTGATGGAGGCACTCACAAACAGCCTGGGGGCATAGATTAGCATTTCAGAGAACAACCTCTGCTGGGCCAAACCACAACTGGTGCTTTCCACGGATAGATTTCTGCTCTAAAGAAGATGATGAGGGGAAATCTTGTGTCAATATTGACTGAGTTCCCTCACAGGAAGGCATGAAGAAAAGCTCCAGGAAGAAGAAGAGAAACATGGAAATATGTGCGTGGTCACCAATCACCTCCTTATTTTCCATGTTCCTCATCAGTTTCCAGGAGGATCTGCTCCACGATCTCTAGGCTCAGAGGTAGGACTGACTGGCCTGCAGTTCGCTGGACCTTCCTTTTTTCCTATTTTAAAAATGGTGGTTAGGTTTCCCCTTTTCCTGTCACTGGAAACTTCCATCAGGAAGTTGCTATCTGTATTGGCAAGATGCTCCTTTTCCTAAATGCTGATGGGACACCCGGTTAAAACAATATCCAAAAGCAGTTCAGAGTTGGGATTATACTGGTATGATATGAATACTTCTGAAGAATTGTAATTAATAAAATCTTAATTTTGTTTTCCCTTCCTTAATGCAGAAGAGCACCAGGTATAAGCCTTCAAGGTACCCAAATGTATTCACCTGACTTATGTAAAATCTCCTCTAGTGGCCTACCCTTTTTCCCCAGCAGAGATAAAGCATTTTACACTGAACACAACGTGCGCAGAACATCACTGTGGATAGAGACAGTTCCTGGCTCTCAGGAACACTCAGCACTCATGACCATTACTTTCCACCTCATGGCAGAACTCCCTAAGACAGATGTGGAAGAGAACCTATGATGAATCATGCCATACCCTAGGCACTAGGGTACAACGTGGTATTAAGGGAGCTGTAGGTAATGATTCTTTGAATTACATGGCAGCTAGGACTCAAGTGTTTTATTTACTGAGCAAGAGCTGCAAACATTCCCAGGTTCCAAAAAAGAAGACTGAAATCTCCTTTGATATTTAGAATATGGAGTCATCTGACACAATTTTGAACACTTGAACACTTTTTGAATTTCGAACACTTTTTACTAGAAATCTGGAAATGCAAAATCAGCTACATAGTGTAGCTCTCTTAGTGGAGAGAGACAGACACTTCTAAAAATTTCCATAGCCTTTTCAGGTGACAATTCTTATAATGCAAGACTCACATTGCCTGTTCTCACTTCACTTTCCAGGTGGAGTTTGTAAAAAGCTACATAAGGATAGGTACAAATTTAATAGTGTGTGAATTAATCATATAGAAACATAGAATAATACAATTCTAGAATGGTTTGGGTTGGAAGGGACCTTAAAGACCTGGTTCCAATGGTCTGAAATAGTACTTTTTTGGTCTGAACAGCGCTTCCTGCTCCCACTTACTTGCTTCCCACTGTATGTCCTCCCTTCGTAGTCCTGTCCTTGAGGGGTCTGGACTGTGCAGCTCTACAAAAGCCATGTGAGAAGTGTTACCAGGGGCTGATGTGGCTCTCAGAGGAGGCACCCAGAGCCACGGCCAAGGGGAGCCTCATTCCGCTCCACGAGGAAAAGGCTGCTACATGGGTAAGGCTGGAGGAGAAGCACCAGGACAATCCCAGCTCCCTGGTGGTTACAAGGGTAGGAATGGGAGAGGAATCAGAGCGCCTGGTGCCTCCCAGCTACAGCCCTGAACCCACCTGGAACGGGAGCAAGGAGAGCGCGTGCTCAATCAGCAACCGCATCAGCCGCTTGGAGTAGAAGATGAACTCATCCCTGCTGGTCTCCTTGTTCCTAGAGGGGAGGGAAAGGCCCCGTGAGCCGTGGACCAAAGCGTGCCCCGGGAAGATGCCGACAGAGCCGGGGGCCGTGTGGACGAGGGCAGCCCCTGCCCAGTGCTTCGCTAGCACGGGACCCATGGGAACCGAGCGGAGGTTTTAGGGCAAAAAGCAGACAAATTGGTACCGAGCCCATGGAGTGCCCTCAGCACAGCTCCTCCACGCGGGGCCAGCACTGCCTGTGCCACGTCCCCGAGCTGCACACGGTGGATGCGGGAGTCCCAGCCCCATCCCACCACGGGGCAGCCACGGCGGCGGGGGCTTTACCTGATGATGGTGTGCATGCCCCTCACCTGAGGGGTGCTCTTCAGCACGCTGAGGGTCTGAGGAAGGGGGTGGCACTGATGGGCAGAGGCCAGGGCGGCCCTGGAAAGCAAACACAGGGGTCAGGAGGTGGCTGGGCAAGGCTGGGGCACAGGGCACGGCCGGAGCCATCCTCCCAGATGGGGTCTCACACTGCAAACGCACACCGGGGCCACCCAGCCCTGC
>JAVHNF010015676.1:0-10626 GCA_034783455.1 Micropsitta finschii
CCCAAGGCCTCATCCAGCTTGGCTTTGAACAATGCCAAGGATGGAGCATTCACAACTTCCCTGGGCAACCCATTCCAGTGCCTCACCACCCTCACAGTAAGGAATTTCTTCCTTATATGGGAATACTCTATTTTTTTTCTGGAAAACATCTCCTTTTCTTTGCTTTTTCGTAAGTCATTTGAAGGGTTGAGAAGGGGGGAAATGAGGTGTTCATCTCACCAGGCAGCCCAGTGTCACCGTATGTTTCCTTGCTGTCTCGAGGCTTTTGCCCTTTACTGGTGGTGACAGACCAGAGGAGCTAAGTGGCAGGTGGTGGTTTTATGACATTTAAGTGGTGATATTCCCAAAATGCAAAGAACGGACTTTTCCCGATCAAGAAAAGCCAAGATGCTTCAAACCGTTTGGTCCAGCACCGCCTGCAGTTAAATCAGAGCCTCCTGTTGCACAGAAAGACATCCTCCTCCTGTCAATAGCTCCTCAAGTCCTGAGGCATCCAGAAATGATGTGGAAGGTTTTTTTTTCCAGAGTCCCTCTGCCATTAGCTCTGCAATAGACAATTTCAGGAGCGTGTCATCCTTGACAGGTGTAATTATGCCTAATGCGGTGTCAAAACTTCACAGTTTTGAGGAACTTACTGTCAGCCTGATCCCTGTCCACCCACGTCTCCATCAGAGAGGGTCAACACTGCTCCTACGCTGGCATTAGTTGGAAATCTTCATGAATTCCAGGAATTTGATTAGGGAGATTATCCCCCTCCTTTCTTTCATTTTTAACACTGAATAAGCTGGGTTTTCTTCCTGTCTGTGTTTCATTTTCTCCTCCACCCAAAATGTTATTGAAGTCTCTGTAAGGTCATTTAGGGAATGCTCATCCTTTTCTTCCTGCCAACGCGCTCTGTGGGCCTGCTGCCCTGCCACCAGAATCCTGTGCAATTAGACCCCAAAGGATGATCCAAATCCAGATTTTATCTTGGGCAAAGAGAAGCCTCTAGATCAAACATGCCCACTACCGTGCAAAGCAGAGGCTCTGGAGGCACTGCCATGCAACGATCATTAGAGGAGCAGAAGATCTGAAGTTTAACACTCACCAGATGAGTGATGGATAAACACCGCTTTCCTAAAGGAAAAAAAAGCACTTTCTCATGCTCTTTAATCCATCCAGAACTTAACAATTGGGTGCTGGCTGAGACACAGCTTGATTGGGAAGAGATGAAGGAGCAGAAAGGAAGCTTAACACGCAGCCAGCTCAAAGCAAACGCGTTTAATGCCACCTATCTCAGAAGCTTTGAAGAAAGAGCCCTTGTGTCCTCGGTGGTTCTCTGTGGCAACGTTTTGGCATTGAAGTTCACGTAAGAGAATGGTGAGTTTCCCATTATCACGTATGGAGATGGGATTCATTGTGCTAATTCCCACTCTGCAGAGATTTAACATTCACCACACTTTGCTCTGCAGATACACTGTGATGTGTCCTTTTCAAGCTGCATTGAAATCTTGACTGACACCTCTTATCTGATAGGGGCTGCTTTTCCGCTGGCTGCTCTGTGGAGTGATAAATGTCAGGAGTTTGGAAGTTTGCTTGTATCGGGGCGCTCCATCGGAGACTTCGGGCAGGTAATTATCCTGAGAGCATGGGACTTTGTCATGAAATCCGCTGCTCTGCTCCTCGAGGGAATGAGCCAGGCAAGGGTCATGGATTTGCTGTATCCACGAATTGGGAAGCATCCACAAAGATAAAGAGGGAAGGATAAGATGTGAACAAAGACTTTCCCCAACCGAAAATGACAGCAGACCTTTGCTGACATTGTGGAGTTGTCTGTCTCTATCACCTGGGAAAGCCATGAGTTGGGATTGACCCAGTAGCCTTCAGATTTGAGGCTTCAGTCAACCAAGCAAAGCAACTAACCCTGGCAGGCTGGTGTCACAGCTGGAGCAAAGCGATAAACCTCTTGCATGATGGAACCAGCACAGTTCAATGGCTGAAAACTTTCTTCCCTATAAATCCCTGAAACTTTTTTTCCTGGTGGAAATCACAAGGATGAAACACCCGGAGAAGTGGAAGTTTCTCCCATCCCTTCCTTCTTCCGTGTCTCACTTTTGCTTTCCCAGGTCCACTTCATTCTTCCAACATTTATCACCTGAAAGCTGAAAACAGCATTCACTGGAATCCATGAAATCTTTACTAAAACATTTCTCAGTGTTCATGAGGTCTTAGAAATGGTTGGCAGTTAGTGGAGGAAGGAAAAGATGGAGAAGACAGAAAGGCTCTGGAAGTCTCCCCCACCACCCTGGAGCCAAAGGTGACGTGCTTTGGCCAGCACAGCTCTGCTGTGAGTCATGGTTGTGCTTAATGCACCCACCATCGGGGCTTGTGATACAGGTACATCAGGATGCCCTGGTCACCCATTCCCAAGAGCCATGGTAAGGAAAGCTGCCTTCCCTTTCCTCTCTGGTAGCTGGGATGGTATTTTTGTGAGCACTGGCTCCATGCTCCTTTGACAGCATGACCCTGGCTCTGCAGAGCAAGCAGCTCAGCCCCTATTTAAAGGCACAGGCTGAGAAACATTGGCTCCATGTTCAAATGCCTGAGTCAGTTCACTAAGGTGCTTGAGGGTAACAATTGCTTCACCTGTTTGGCTTTTTTCCTATTGTTCCTGCCTTTGCTTCCACCTCCTTTCCCCTTTACATACCCTTTGAGCTGTTCTTTAATTGAAGCAAACGGAGCAGCTGCTATGGTGTGTGTTGTTTTTCCCATTTTCCCCTGTGAGTCACACATTTCCTTCCTTAATGTCTCTATCTTCCGCTGGTCTGTACTAATGAAGCCCCACATCTCAGCTGCTGAATGCTCAAGCTCGTCTGCATGGAATTTTCTAACCTATTTCAATTCATTTCCCACTTTCCCCTCTTCCACCCTGCTGCCTTTCTCCCATTCCCATCCCATCTCTATCTCCTCTCCTTTGACTCTTGTGTCTCACCAGCCCTAGATCCCTGCTGCCTGCTGCCCTCCACAGGATGCTGAGACCTGGACATCATTACATGCACATGTGCTGTAAGGTGGCTGCAGAAGGCCCTCCTGGGAGCCAGGAAACTGTAGGAACAGGCTTCATCCCTTTTATCTCTGTTTCCTCCAGAGGGGAAGGACAATGCTGCACTGTCCCAGGCTTGAGACCCCTTGGCTACCCCTTGGCTACCCCTTGGCTGTGTATCCATGGGTTTCAACCCAAAGCATGCAGCAAGAACAATAGCAAATGTCAGCATTTCCACTCCTCTTTGCTTATGGTAGTAATTTTTTGCCATAATTTTAGCTGCTCTGAGAAGAGAATAACAACATGGGACATGGGAAGGAAGCAGTGTGTGCTCTGCATGACATGGAGAAGAAGATGCGAGCTGAAGCTCTGTCCTCACAAAGTCAGGTATGTCCCATAGCACCATTACTTGTGCTAATGTCTGCTGATTGGGGTGGTCAGTGCTAATCCCGTGGGTTTTTCTCCTTGTTATCACCGGTTTTGCTGGTTTTGGTGAACACTTCCTACTTCAACACTAAGTCCTGCTGATCTCTGTTGCATTTATATCCTTACTATTGCTGAAGACAGGGACTGCTCTTTCTTCCTTTAAGAAGGTGGGGAACTAGGGCACAAAGAAGCAAGGACCCAATCTGAAAGTTAGGCTCAGGGCATATTGCCTGTGCTAAACCAGCAGCCCTTATCTAGAGGAGCCTGGGACAAATCAGTGCTGCAGTTTCAGTAGTGTCCCTCAGCAATGTCAAGGAAGCCAAAGAGACTCCCGGGAGCCTGGTTTTTGATAGCAGTCCTTGCTGAAAACCCCTTTATCACAACTGGATCAGATCCCTTCTCAGCTCTCACTCCTTTCTCTCTTCCACCCACTACTGTTGCCCTTTCAGTTCAGGAAGAAGCAGAGCTCAGTCCTTGAGGTTCAGCTGCAGGAATCTGATCGCAGACCTTAAGTTTTGCAGGTTAATTCCACCCTTACCACCAAAAGTCTGATTCCCCTAAAAGAAAAAATCAAGGTTTGGGATCATTTTAAAACCATAATAGAACAAATAAATGCAAATCTCTGCCAGGAAGGGAAAAACCCACCTTGACAGAGATCAGACACTGGCTCATGTGCCCCGGGCAGAGCCAGTGGAAGAAGCCAGTTATGAGCACTGGATGGCTGGAGGAATTTTGCTCTTGCTTTAAAATCTCTTTGATGCTGTTTTTGTTTTAAAATGCAGGTTCAAAGGGGGAAAAAACCCCAGTGCAACAAAACAAAACACACCAGTGCTTTCTTCTTTGGCTTCAGGGCCTCCTGTTGAGGTTCCCTCATCACCATAGAGATAATATTGCTTGTTAGGCCTAAGACTAGCAGTTGGAATTCAAGTGGAAAAAAGACCTAAACAAACCCATTATAAATCCCCAATTACTTTCAAACTGTCAGGCTTATTAAAAAATGTAAATATCCTTCTCGCTCTTGCAGGGAGGGTATAAAAATGCATGAGGCTGAAAGTCAGCTCAGCTGAAAGGAGCTAACTTCACTGGGAAAATGGCAGGAGTCGATCCCAGATGGCAGAGAGAGGACAGAGCGCATCCTGCCTGAGCGCCTGGTCCCTGTCATCCCTGCTGTTGGTATGGTGCTGGTGGTACCCTGCCCTATGAGACCACTGCTTTCATATAACTTCTTAGGCTGATTTTCAGTTGTTTTCAAGAGGTGGCCATGCGGACGCAACAGAGGGAATGTCCATCAGCTGATATAAGGTGAGATTTCCCTAATGCATTACTGTTAGGCAGACTCAAGTATAGTCATTCTGGTGGTAGAAAGGGGCCAGTGTTTCCCACAAACTGGGGAGAAAAGCAGTGTTGCTTCCACTGACCTCAAGCAAAACATCTGTGACACTGGCAGAAGGCTAGAACAATCCCTAGGGAGCCTTGAAAGGCAAACTGGTGTGCCATGGGTGCTGGGAGGTCTGGTGTACTCCATAGCAAAAATACCCCACTCGATTATCTCTCAGGCTGAAGACACAAAGAGTTCTTGCCTGGAAGGGACCCTTCTTGTCTGGTCTCTTGTATATCACAAGATACACGTTCCACATACAAGAACATATTTCATACAGTTTCCCTGCTTTGGAGCCCAGAGCTTCCTTTTTGCTGCTAAATTGGTTAAATGTGTAGACTTCATGACATGCACCCATGATGACAGGGTGCTCAAGCCAAAGGCACAAGTTAGCCCTTACCCCAGAGAGCTTACCATCTAATAAAAAGCCAGGAAGTACAGCTTGATGCTGAACAACAGTAAGATAAATTAGTGTCAGATGCAGTGGTCCAGCACATCAGCAACTTGCTGGTGTCCAAATTCGATAAGCATCATAGTGAAATAGGAAACAAGAAAAGGTTTGAAAGCAGAATAATAACACAGGCTGATGATAGAGAGCTTTTTGTGAAGGTAGCAAGGAGAAAGCACTAACGTATTTGTGTGGAAATAGGACACAAGGGCAGTGCGGTGGGATCTTGGTATGTGCTGTGGCACTGATAGGGAATGGGGAGGAAAGGCAGGCCTTCAAAGAAGATAAGGAGTTTAAACATCTCATTACAGCATTGTTATATGCACACCAACAGGCGGTACGGGATTGACATATTTTATCCAGTAACCTGTATATACCTCAGAGGTGTACATAATAAAAGGGGAGATGGCTGGCTGTTTAATTAAGGAAGGAAAACTGAAGTGATGACATAAAAAAAGCATAATTGTTATTCTGATTCATATTCAGCAAGGACTAGATTAAAATGCCGCTACCCTAAAATCTCACTGGAGACTTTACAGGGAGTGCTGGACTTGGCACTTCTGCCTGTTCTCTCTGGAAAAGCCAGGTAGAGGAATCCCCCTTTCCCCCCCATTTGGCACTAGTTATATCGTTGTGTGGATGCTTACAAGAACCCGTTGTTTCAATCTCTGAGCATCTGAAGGCATCCCCAGAGCCCTGGCAGCAGCACGTTCCTGAGGGAAGCCCCTATTTGAAGCAGGAGCATCGTGGAAGATGCAAAGGCAAAATGTGTCCTTCCTGTGCAGTTCTGCTCCTACTTGACCCGCCTCAATCAGTTCCTGATGTGGAGCAGTCTGTAGCATCCTGGTTATTGCCCTCTCACCCTGGCAATCCTACTGGGTCCTGCCATCACCTCTGGCCTGAGTGAGCAGCTGAGATGTTTTCCGCCTCCAGACTTCAGTTGATGCGTTTGCAGAGTAAAGGACAGCACGAGTTGACTCCGTATTAGTGCCAAGCTTCCAGTGTTTTGACTATAAACCCGAAACACCATTAGCTATTCCCTGCAGAGCTCCCCTCTCTCTCGCTCCCCTTCCCTTCTCCTCTCCACGCTGTAGCCTTTTGTATGTCTCAGGCATTAATCCCTTGCTGCCGGGGTGTGTAAATTAAAGAATAATAGAGCTGCAGAGGCATAAGCTCGCAATGATGGGGAATGTGTTTGTATGCTAAGAAGCAATTTCAGTGAAAATTAACTCAATTTCATCTGAAATAGTGAAGACCGGCATAAGCTGGCAGATCCCCGAGGACGGTGAAATTACTTCGTCAAAGCTCTGCTCACTTAAATTAACCAAGCAAGCACTCCAGGTTATTGGTGAGATGCAGCCAGTAACTAGGTTTTAATAAACAAAAATAGCTTTTTTGGGTAAAGAAGGAACGTGCAAAACATCTTATGTATTCTGCTGATGGTCTCATCTGTGTGTCCTCAACAGTGAGACCTTTGCATTCCTTTAGGAGCTTTCTTCAAGTCCCCATGTTCAGCTGGTTTCTCTTGCAAACAAGTATGAATCAGAAAGTGCTTTTGGAGATGATGTTGGATTAACCATCCCCAGCAGCTAACAGACTGAATGGCTCAGTTTGCAACACCAAAGTGTGGTAAGAGCAACAGTTTTTAGAGACATTTTGGGTTTGCTGCTTTTGAAAGTCAGAAGACAACTATTATTATTTGGTTTATGACTATTAAATTGCTCGAAATATGATGTTCTGTCAGAGAAAGAATTGCTCTACACTGTCACTGATAGCAGGTGAGCACATTGCTGACAATGGGTAAGTGGAGGTGTGAGCTTCCTCCTCCAGCTGGGAGCTCAGCTGCAAGGGGAGTGAAACTGTCACCATGATATGAAAAGTGGCTCAAGGACTTGTAAATCCATTAGGAATGTGTGGTTTTCTATACTTTGTTTTGGTGTTTTGTGTTTTTTTGCTCTTAATATCATTTCTAAGGACTGTGTTTTGTGAAAGACTTTGTTATTGCAGGTTGTGATCATTAGGAAGGGCCTTCTGGAAAACGCATGTTGGGCTTATTCTTTTGCCTTTTAGTCCACCTCCGTCAACAAGGAAGATTGCTTGTTTTGGATCTCATTTCTCGAGGTATGGTGATTTTGGTTCTGGGACTAGTATTCACCAGAAATGTCATTTAATTGGACAGAAGGATAAAGAGATTAAGAGGCTATCTGTTGAAAGAAAATGTGGAAAATCTCAGTATTCCAAACCCCCATCACTTCCATTGTCTCTCTCTCTTTGGCTTCTCTTACTCCAAAAGAGGCCACCAGTATTTAAAGAGCACTTGGTATTTAAAAGCTTTGGGTGTCTGTCACCAGTACCCCCATTGGAAGGATGGATTGTTCCTTCTTGTTTTAGCCAAGTCATGATTTCTGACACTGGCAGCTACCTCTGCTCCTGGCTCCAAAGTCCCCAGTGAATGGGACCATTAATGGTTTATTCAAGGAAAGGAGAGCTGCAGAAGGGTCAGACCAGACAAAGCAGTGTATGAGGTGGAACCCAAACACACAGGGACTGTACTCCCATCACTGCTTATTTCTCCCCTCCCTTCCCACATAAATCTCAGTATCTTCAGCCAGGAAAAGCAGCTGCATAGAGGATTTGCTGAGCCATCCACTCATTAAAGTATTTCACTGGCAAAGAAGTACTTTCTCTTGCTGTTGCATATTTACTGTTTGGAGATGGCTTGTTAGGACAATCTGGGGTTGTATTTTTTAGCTGTGCTGGTTTCAAATGTCAGGAGAAGACCCTTGGTTAATGACCCACTGTTACTGCCATGACCTGTGGTGCCCTAGCTTGGGAGAGAACTGGCGGCCACTCACAAAAACACAGGGTAGGAGATATGGGACCAGCTCCGTGCAAAATCACCTCCCTTTGATAGCATTAATTGCAGAAATGCCACCAACTTGTCATTAAACCCAGCAAATGCATTTGGAGCAAGGGATAAATCAGCCAGGGAGGCAGTGGCTCATTCAGACAAACGTGCCCAGCTGACACCTTTTGTCACATCACTCCTCCGTTGGGTTGTCTGTCACTTGTACTTCTCCCCATTAATGCTGTGGCTGTGGTCAGAAAGGTGCCAACTTTAAAACAACAGCCTCAAAAGCAGCCAGGAAAGAAGAAAATACACGTATCCCCCTCTCACTATCACCAGCTTTCACAGAGCTCCTATCTGCTCCCTGCATGCTGCTCCTGTGTTGTATCTGCTCCGCTGGCTGATAAGACCCAGTTCATCTATTGTCAGCCCCGCTGAGCCAATCTAGCTGCATTCGAGTGAGCTGGATTTTGTTCTGCATCACGTATCAATGACAACTTCCAGCGCCGGCCTCGCTGTAAAAGCCTTGCTGGTGAGGGTGCACGGAGCTTGAAGAGAGAGGCAGATCTCCAGGCACAAAGGGAATTCAAAACAGGTCAAAAACAGGCTTTGAAAATAGAGCAAATATGCTGTGGAGGCCATCAGGAGAGACTAGATAAACATGGGACACCAAGATAGCTGCAGGCTAGGCTGCTGTACAGTACTGTACCTGGAACAGGGGCGTCAATGGGTACAAAACGTGGTTGTATGCTTGCTCTGAAAGCAGAAAAGGGATGATTTGTGATTAGGGCACAGCGGTGACACGGAGTGGCTGGAATCTTGCAGGTGTCTTAGCTCTGGGCTCCCTTTCTTGGAGTATCCAGTGCAAAGCGGTGTTGGAGGCACTCAGGAGCTGGTTGGAACTGGATGAGCTTTAAGGTCCCTTCCAACACAAACCATTCTGTGATTCCATGAAATCAGCAGGGTCCTGCACCTAGTGCAGCCCTTTAGGAATCTCCCCCAGCGATGTGACAGTCTGGGCTGAGAAGCAGAAGGGACTGGACTTGTACATAGATGGTCTCTAGCTCAGCAGCATTGCAGCCGAGGCCTCGAAGGGCTACTTGTAACTTGAACAGTAAATAGAACGTAGCCTTCAACTTTATTAACAGGATGGCACATTTTAAAATCAAATTACTTTGATACTCTTGACTCGAGTCAAGGTGCAGCGGAAAAGCCAATTGCGTAGGTGCTTTGCAGGGTATGAAGCTGCTCAAGCTGCAGTTTGTGTGTATTTCACCTGTAATGAACCTGCCATTTAATGAGTCAGCACTGATGGGAAATGCGACGGGCGTCTTTCAGGAACACCTCATGCTTCATCTCTGCCTGCTGAGATGTCACCTCCTTGCTCTTCGCTCTCTTAGGCTGCCACGCTTTCCTCCAGCCCCTTCAGACTTTGCCTCCTCAAAAGATTAACCCTACAGTCTCACACTGGAGAACTTATTTCAGCTGAAACAGCAGTACAAGACAGATAAGGAAGTGATTGTACCCTGAGGAAGAATGAGGAGTGCCTGCATCATATACACTTGCTTTACAAAGCAGCAGCTACTTATGCAAAGCAAGTGGCCTTTTAAATCCAAGACTGGGTACATGGAAAAGCCATCATGGCAGTTACCTCATTGGATTAGGGCTGCTTGGAGCAGTCTCTATCCTATCCTTGGTTTATATTTCCACAATCAGTGCATCACACTGATTTCCCCCACCACATTGTCACCATATCTCTGGATTAGGGCAAACAGATTGTGAAAATCCAATGTGAGAAGCCTGAAGGGAAAGGAGGGTTGGGGATGAAGAGTTTTGGGGTGAGGAGTTGGTGGCAAATCCTAATCCGGGTTTAAACCTGATCTAGACTTGTTTCACCCAAGACACCTCCTGAGGTTACCCAAAAGACTCACACATTTCATTTCTAAGGGTCTTTAACATGACAACCTTCAGGCTAAACATCACAAAAAGTGACCCTAAAGATCAGAGGCACCAAGCAGGAGCTTGTGCTGATGTCCTTCAGCCTTGCTCTGGAAGGACCGTGTCAGTGCAGTGGACATGCATAAAGCAGATTAGACAGTCTCATGGAAGAAAATCCATCAAGGTTTATTAACAACAGGGAACCACTATTTCTGATGGGAAATGCCAAGTCTGATGTCTGAGGGAGCAGGTGGAGTACACAGCAAAGCAGATTCAATACCCTCACCCTTCTTGTGCCCTTTCCTTGCTGCTATCAGCAGCGGGACAGCAGGCTGGAGAGGTGTTTGGCTTTGCTCCCTGCAAAGCTCTCGTCTTTGAACCTCAAAGGTATAAATAGTCAGAGATCTCTGACTTGATTCACACAAGTATCTTTCAGATGGGAAAAGCTTTCAGTTACCTCCAGCCTGGGGCCAGAGCAGTATCAGTGACCACGAAGTAGAAGGCACCGCATTCTGTATTAACCGGTCACTGCAGTCTTGTTCTCTCTTCTTTTCCTTGCCTGGCCT
>JAVHNF010015689.1:0-16767 GCA_034783455.1 Micropsitta finschii
TGATCTCATAGCACTTCCACGGGCTGCTGAGAGCCGCTTAGTGACTGCAGTGAGAAGCAGAGCATGTAGTTCTAGACATTTTCTGAAGAACTAGGCTATTTCTGAAGGTTCCTTTTGGAGCCTTATACTTTAAATGGAGTATCAAGGAAAAAGCGTTCCGGGAAAATAAGTGTCTAATGACAACTAAAACTGCCTATGAGGTGCTGTAGGACCTTTATCACTTTTTTACATATATAAACAGGGGTTTAGAAGCAGAATAGTCATACAGTATACATCGGTAATGTCAGTCTATGCTGCCTTGTAATACGCAGCACGTTAGAACTGCAGGTAAGCTGTACATAGTCTTGATTTTTCCATTCTTTTTCTGCCTTTTAAACAGACACTGAAGGAAAAGAGTCCAGCATCCACTTAAAGGAAATGTAGAGGTAGTCATTAGCACTGGCTTGGCTTTTAGCACTTTGTTGCAGGTGCCTACTGGTCTCAAGAGGTGTGACAAGATGTTTTCATTCTCTAATTTACAGGAGAGCTGAAATGTGCAATCCACTTCACATTAGGTGAATCTGAAATTTAAGCCTTCAGTCTTTGTCAAAATTTTTCTTGGGGAAGAAAATGCCCATGTAAAGGTTTTCTGTGATTGTGGTCCAACTGTTATCATTGTCTCAGAGCATGTATCTTGCTTACTCGTGACAACACCTATATAGTAAATGCCCAAGTAACTTGGAGATAATGAGGAAAGGAAACATCATCAGTTATTACGAACACATCAAGGTTGCTTATTTTATTTGTTCTTCCTGAGTTCCACATGTGACAAGCAGCGTCGTGACATGTCAGGTCAGGCTGCATCAATCATGTCGTCTTAGATTACATCATGTGTGCGGGATGGTGGAAACTACTTATGGGTGAGACAAGAGACTGCAGAAACAGTTTTGTTGTAGCTTGAATGGGGGGGGGAAAGTGAGGGAACCGAAGTAAAGCACAGGATTTTTTCTTTCCCCTGAACAGATGGCTAGCCCACCCACCATCAGGTGAAGTCAGATAGGGCTGGGGATACAAACCTCATCAGATGGACTGTTAATTCCTAATGCTGTAAGAACCCAAGATGCAAAAATGTACTAGCTTCAGGAGGGAAAACCTTTCAATTAAGAGTTGGAAAAACTTTTGACACAATTCTTCAATTTCTGGGGGGAGAACCCAGTTTGGATTTTTGTAGAATTTGCTGAATTTAAAGGAGATAGAAATAAAAGCTTAGACCCTGGAGGGGGGGGGGGGAACCTTATGAACAGGAGAATTCCTGGAAAAGTACTCTTTTTGTCAAAAGCTTATTCTAATATATACTGTAATAGAAGTAAAATATCATTGATGTTGAAATTAACTTGCTGATACTGTTTTTATCCCTGGAACTTTGATTCTTATTCTGGAATTTCTTTTAGTAGAGACATGATTTTGGAAATTGCATAATTGTAAATAAGAACGATTGCCCTCAGTAAAACACTCTTTTTAAAGACAAGCCCATTAGTGGGAACATCTTGACTTCTGATGCTTTCTGAGAAAGTTTCTAATCCAGAAAATGGATGCTCCAGGGTCATTTGAGGCTCAACTCTGCAATAGAAAGCCAAGTGTAACATACAGCAACTGTTTGTTATTTCCCTGTTGGTATCTGGGTCACAGAATCAAAACAGATTTCAGCAGATTTTGGCCTTATCTGTTTTGTTTTTTTTTTCCTAAGACTTTGCTTCTGTTCTTGTCGATAGCAGATGTGAATTTCTTTCTGCTGAGGTCTGATTCATATGGCTGTTCAGAACCATAGAAAACAAAGCTTCGTCCCAACCCTGTTAGGCCTAAATTAAAGCTGATTAAGCTTTTCACATTTTCCAAGCAATTGCACAGCAGAATTAAGGTAAAAACATCCATTTTCATAGTTTTTCAGAAAATGAAACCAAGTTGATTTCTTAGTCAAATATTCCATGTAGGCTTTGCCCTTTGTTTCCTTTTCACTTTAAACATAAGTTGTTTGGGTTTGTTTGGGTTTTTTAACACTCTATTTCAAATACTTTGCTAAAAAAAAATCAGCCTAACCTTTTTATTTATATATTTCTTTTTATTTACATATCTTTATATGTATATTCCCTGGGAATATATTTTAATGGCACCTGGCGTGATCACTCCCTAGCAATGCCACCACTGCTACAGTTTGCAAGACATTGCTTTTATATTCTCATGTATCCTTTAAGCTTTGGGGATTATTTGACTTTTTTGGATACTTTAGGCTCTCTTGCCTTGCTTTCCAAATATGGTGGAAAATAAATGTATGAAAGAAGAATGATTTTAGGAGTTCTTGCTTCTCCATCTGAAGAGCCAAAACACCAACTGAAAAAAAAAACTACTCTGCATTTCTTTCTCAAGCTACAGCTTGCTTGAATGGGCAGGGTAAGAACCAAAGAAAAGCTGTTGGCTCAGAGGTCTTAGTTGGCACAAAGTGGAATTTCTTTTTAAAACGCTTATTGAATTCAACTATTGGAGGTACAGAATTTAAATACAGTAAGTGCTTAATATGTCAGCTGGATATGTAGCTCCTTGAATGAAGAATAAATTTGATATCTGGGAAGCTGGTGTTGCCCAATGGCCTCAAGAAAGGACAGATGGGAAAGGGGAGTAGTTAACCCTGTGGCTGTCAAGACAGTACAGAGACAAGTACTTCATGTAAACATGTGCTCAGGCAGAAAGCCTAGAAGATCTAGCAATGCTCAATATTGAAATTTTTGTTTCATATGTCTCTTCTTACAATATGTAGTATAAATGTGTATACCTTAAGCTATATAGTGCAGCTGAATCTGACATATCTTGTCTAGACTCAGTTTGTCATAATAAATGCTGTTTCCTTGAGTTAGAATGAGTTAGCTGTTGAAAGAAAATAAAGGAATAACTGAGCATTTTTTCTTTCTTCCCTTCACATTATTGAGACTTTCTGCTCAAAAAGAGTTCTTGAAGCACACCTTGAAACTTGCCTCAGCTCTTCATGTTTGTTTTTCAAAGTAATAATTGTGTGGGACTTTCTTAGGGGTTGAGCTACTTACATCTCAACTCTGCCTTCTCTCTACCTATTCTTTTGACCTTCCATTCAAGGTTTTTCTATTTCTTTTCTCTCTTTGTGATCTGACTCCATTAGAAGATAAAGGGTGAACTCTTCCTCAGTTGTAAATTGGGCTTCACTTGTGCAATGTTAGCTGGCACAGGTCTGACTTCTGAATCTTCCCTGGAATAATATCTGTCCAAACCCAGAGCTGCACAAAGATGAGATCATCCCTGAGCTTACAGAGCAGAAATAAGAACTGACTCAAACTTTCAACTGTGATTAGAGGTGAGCTTACAGGAGAGAAAAACATGAGAACAAGCTAGCTGTGATTGGCAAATGCCTGGCTCTGACTTTTAGCTTTGTTTCACTGTCAGCATAGCATCTCTTGGAACACCATGTAATTTGAATCAGTGTATCTTACTTTCTGAAGTTTTAAATGATTCCTAATTTTAAAAACTACATATCTATATGGGAAGTTTTCCTCAGTTTGTTCCCTCTAGAATAAAATGTGCCCACTGAAGTAGGAAACCATTGCAACATATCAATATAACATAGCAAACTGAGAAAACTGCTGTGATTAAGTAGCTTGAAGAGCAACCAACCAAGGAATGTGTGTACTACAGTGTGCTTAATATGAATCCATGATAGTGTTCAGTTTAATTAGGTGCTCTGAAAGTATTGTCTATAGCCTCGTTGGTCATGTTACAAAAATGATTATCTGAGATGTGACAGAATAAGTGGGGTAACTATGAAGTGGTTTTTAATAGTCCATTCCCATACATGGACTTGCGCCTGCACAAGCATGTTTGGAGTATCTTGAGGTTCTTGGAGTAATCACTTTAACTCTTAAACTCTACATGAATAAAAATGGTATATGTCTGTATAGTGGTGGTATTTTGTTGCTTGTTTTTTGTTTGGTTGGGTGTTTTCCCCCTTTCCAGAAAGTATTAATATTGCAGACAAGTTTAGAGGATGTTAAATCTTGGCTTGCTAACAGAAGGCTCAAAGATACTGCAATCTGGTCGCAGTATAATGAGCCCCTTTGTTATATTTAAATACTATCATACTATCCTATACACAGCGAAGCATTGGGATGTTTTATATTAACAATGCACCAGCACTAAAACCTCAGACAACTCTGAAGAGGCGCTAATTATTATTATTAGTGTTTTATACTAACAATAAATGTCAAATGGAACCCTGCAAACAAATAACTACCTGTCACTAAGTGAATGAAAAGCAATCTTAGTAAAGTGAATTAAAACCCAAACAACAGAAAACTCAACAGGCAGGCACTACTAGGGTGGCTTAGCTGGGTGGCTGATGCAGCTCCTGTTACAAGCAGCAGCAGTGTGTTCTTGACTGTGATAGTAATGTCTTTCTGTTGACATGTAAGGCACCTGGTTAGTGGGAGGTATATGAGCTCATATCAGCTGAAGTGCATCAGCTGTAGGAGACACTTAGTCATGGGAAATGGAAATTGGATGCTAGTGAGGATTTAGCTGTTTTATTTACTGTACTGTTTGCATTGCTTAGAGTTTGATCAGTAAAGAACTTGGACAGTAGAGAATGTATTTGTTTTGGTGATGTATTTCTCAAGTTTCTTTCGAGGTACTTTGAGTGTGTCTCCCAAAGACTTATTTTTATAAATTGTACATTTTAGTTTTCAATCTTCATGTATCTTTGATATCTGATTGACATTTTCAGGACGCTCTAATCCTTTCTACTGAAGGAAGCTCTCACAGTGGCAGTTCTTGCAATCAGCTTCACAGAGCGCTTCTCAGTCTGTTTTTATGATGGGGATGAGGTCTATGACTGAAGAGCTGAAAGGAATTGAGATTTGGTGAGTGGCAGGACAAACTTTCATAGTGACAGAGTTTTTCTCATGTAGACCTGTTCATAAAATAGAGATTTGTGGACCCTGAGTTCACACCAGTTTAACAGTCCACTGGACTCAGCTGAATTGTAGGAATATAAGGAAGGAACAAACAAGATGGGAATTGGCCCCAAAACCTCAATTCAGACAGTTTGGAATCACAGGCAGCAGTAAAAGTTTGCACAAGTTTTGCATACAGGTTATCTGAACAGCTTTTCTGCAAAAGGTGATGAAAGAGAGCAGGGTTCAAAAGGCAATGGCTTTCAGAACTAGGTAGCTTCCAAAATTTCATGCCTCTGCTGAGCTAGTCCAACAAGTAGAAGTGGGTGGAAACTAAATTGATGTAAAAAGAGTAGTTAGTGCTCAGTAGATCGTCCTGATTTGAGGATAACAGTCTAAATCAGTTCCAGTTACGTTTTAGTGAGCTTATCTAGCTCACCCTTTTCTTCTTGCTTTAAAAAGGAAACAAACCCAAAATACCCCAATCTCACAGATGTACAGAGGTAATGCTCAGTGTTAATAGAAACTGGTATGTGTATTCACTTAGCTATGTGAAGTGCAATACCCAACACAGGTAAGTATCTCTCCTTATATATTCTCTTTCCAGATTCATCATCTTTCTCTTAAACTCTACATACTGGAAATAAATACATTAAAAATCATTCAGAATGGGTTCGTTCTGCAGCGGTCTGTTCTGATTTATCTTTAGTACTTGCCAAAGCATTATTGGTAGGCTTGCTTCTTCTGGATATGAGTAATGAGGAGATATCTACTATCCATCTAAGAATGGAACTGTGGATTACTGTATTCACATTTAAAAGGGAAAAATTCTACAAGAGTGGTTTTATTTGCTTGCATCATTCAATGAATATGTGGGTTGCATGGTGATTTTTGTACTGTTTTTTGAGCTTCAAATCGGGACACATTGGGTCATGCACAGAAGTATAGGCTTTCCTGTAATGATACTGGCAACTCTAGTTTAATTTTTCTCTCATCTTACCAAAAGGTTGCATGCATTAGAGCCATCAGGTGGGATCCATTTTGGACAGTATTCAGATTCTTCTGTTCTGATATTATTTATTAAAGCTTGGAGAGGTTTCCTTCTGTAAAAGGAGATCATGATGAGGAAGAAATGAGATGTAGACTTGATGCATTAACTAGAAAAGTTCAGTTAAACTCAGACTAACCTATCTAAAGATTTCCTAAACCTTAAAGTAGCTCTGCTGCAGAACTCAAGCTGCTGTGGTCTGAATTTCCTTGTGAATGCTGGTGAAGGATTTGTGACTTCAGGCAGCATGAGTGTGTGCAATGGTTTTTTGGGATGTTTCTCAGTACTTACTGGTAACTTGTAGATCTAGTTTGGATGTTTGCTTAAACACCAAACTTTTAACTTCAAAAAATGCAAATCTCAAACTGAATTATTTTAACTTTAACAAAGCTCTGGTACTTTTCATCTATTACAGTTCAACATGCTGGAAGCTAAGGTAGTGATGGGGCTGCAAGTCAGGAAGAGCAATTCAGAGCCAGGTGCTTGGTGTGGGGTTTTGCCCAGAAATGCTGAGAGCAGAATAAGAGTCATTCAGCATTCTGTCTGTGGCTTGAGGAATAACTAATTGCAGTTAAGAATACAAGGGTATTGCATCCTTGTATCTGTAGCCTTCTTTGAGACAGAGGCTTTTGTGGCGATAAGTAGCAAGATGGATGTAAACACTTATAAAGCAAAGTTAGTGGGTCAAATTGGACTGAAAGTAGTTTGTGTTCCCATTAAACAGCTAAATCCACTTCTTGGAAGCTGCTTCTTCTGCAGACTGAGAGGGAAGAAAAGCTTAGAGATAGACTCATGCAGAGGATTGCTTTTGAACAGAGAACTCTTTCAAAATTTCCCACCAGGCGTCAGCAGCTCTTTAAGCCATGCTGTCTATTTTGAGTTTTATTTAGATTAACAAATTCCACACCCTCGCATACAAAAGCAGAATAGAGTGAAAACACAAGCTGCCCTAACAGAGCAATATCCAACAAACATTATGCTACTCAGAAATATTTGCTGTACAATCCTCCCCACAAAAGGGACATGTTCAGCCAAAAGATGTCAGATAGCATCTTGCTAAAAGCAATGGTGCCAGTGGAGCTTGCTTCCAAGTTCATGCAGCTGATTTTTCTATTTTTTTTTTTTTCCTCCCCTCTGCTTGCTTTATGCTAAGTATCTCAGCTATTTATTTCTCTGAATCTCTGAACTTAGAGAAATGAGAGAGACGGACTTTATACAGGACTGTATGTGCTGAGGAAATGGACTCTCGTGAAAACAGAAGGTTGTGTAGTATGCAGGCGAGCCTGCTGCTCTCTATTTAACAGATATTTTCCATTCCACAGGTTGGTTTATAAATACATGTTGCTGCACTTGCTTATTTTTACTCTATTGGGCCTCCAGGAGCTAATAGAGTAGAATTTTTAGAAATATGCTGTGCAGCAGTGGTTTGTTTCTCTGAGATCTGGACAATTTATGTACTGAAATCCCAGTGACTTGAACTGTGAGGACATGCTTCATATGTTAAGACATAGGTACTTTTCTCTGTAGTCTTTTGTGCAGCATTTTTGTCCTGTATACAAGTTGGAAATGACGTGATTAGAGTGGCTTGAATTTATTTTTACATTAAAACTTGAAGATGAGGAAAGAGAAAGAGAAGAAAGGAAGGACTTGTATGCTTTTGACTACCTTTAGATAAACAATTTCACTTTTAGTACTAGGGCTAGACTTCTGCTAATGAGGGGGAAGTAATCCCTGTAGTGAACTAGTTGTATGCTATTTCTTTGATTTACAGAGAAATACTTATGTAAGAAGCTGCCATGTAGCATTTCAAGTGGGGAGGACACAGGTGTTTATACAGAAGCTATTGTAAAGCTAAGAATTTCAATCCATTTATCAAAATACTCCTCATTTCCATCTGAAGACAGGGTAAATAATAAATATTGAGCAAAGAAACCTCAACTAGATCCAAATCATTTCATTAAAAGAAAGCTTTTCGAAGTTTACTATCTTTCAGCTCTTGCCAACTTGCTTAATAATCAAAGCATATACCCATCTATCTGCTGAACATGGTGGGCTTCTGCAAAGGCGTTTGTTGATCAGAAATGTGATATTCAGATGGTACTCTTTTGTCTTACTTCTTAGGTTCTCAAACAATGTTTTGCAGAAATGGCATTAAAAAGTTGGGTTTTTTTTCCTCAAGGTTTGTTTATAGATGTAATTTAAAGATCATTACCCTTCAAGGGCTCAAAAACTGTCAGGTATTTGTGTAACTATGATAGCACTAATTTAATTGGGTGTAATAGTTATGATGCTGGAGAGAAAGCAGCCAAATTAATTCTTGGTATGGCCTCTGTTAATGAGAGGAAGAATTTCATTCTAAACTTGAATGTGATTTTTGTAAATGTCTGTACTGTAATACCCTGGCACAAGCAGAAGAGTCACTTCTCAAACTCTATGATCTGATTCAATGTATTGATTTGGAAAGGTACAGGGAAACAAGCATGACCGCAGTTAGCTTTGCGGTGAATCCAGGAGCGTTCCCCCTTCCACCCAAAAAGTGTAAAAGCATTAGGGGCTTATACTTCTAGGCTGTGTGCAGTTGCTTCCTCCAAAAATGCAGTCCAGTCTTCTAAGGAATTGCCATCTCACAGGTGCAACCTGCATGTCGGGTAGGAATGAACTGAACATGGATGATAGAGGATGGCAGGGCAATGAGTTCTCACCAATATATTGAGGAGTAATGCAGTAGTTATAGTCTATTCTGTTATTTCTCACTTTCTGCTGTCATTTAGCAAAGCTGTATATATATTTGAGTTAGTGGTAGGCTAATCCTAGTGTAAGATTATCTCATAAATTTAGAAATAAGCGCTGTTATCAAGATGATCATGAACCAACCTAGCAACACTTTCCTCTTCATATGGGGCTTCTGGAAATACCAATGATTTTATATTTACTTAAAGTGCTGAACTCATTTTAGCTGCAATCTACATTCAAAGGCAAGAACTGGGTCCCCCCTCTGTGCATCCTCATATTAGGATCCTTGAGCTTTTTTCACTGCAGGTTCCTAGTGAGCTTAATAGCTGATCCTCTGTCCCTTCCTCCTGTTCCCATCTTCTTTCTATAGCATCACATCTTGGATTAAGCTGGTTCTGGTTTTAGCAAAGGTGGCTTATTTCCTAGTTTAAATCTCAGTGTTTCGGAGAAATCTGTTAACAGAACTGTCAATTTTGATTTGTGTATCAATAGTGTTGTGTCAGTAGCCAGAGGGTATGGCACAGGGATTTCCATGAGCTTTTATTGGTTATGGTGTTGGAAGATTGTTTCACATTAGCTTCAATCTCCTGAAAGTACGTTATAACGTTATTTCCCACTTGTAAAGAAAATGGTGACTAATTAATTACTGCAGTAAGCAAAATTGGATGGCTTGCTTGTTCCAGAGTTTCAGCAGAGCTCTGACTCCACAAATGTCTGAATGCTGTAAGTCACCTTTTCCTCACAGTTTTAAGGCCAAATACACCACAGGCATATTGGAGAGGAGCATGCTTAGAGCAGTAATGAATTTGGCTGTCTGTATGTGTCTTTCTTGTCCTTGAAAAGAAAGTTACTTAATGCTGCCTTATTTGAGAGGGGGGGAAAAAAAGTATATGGGACAGTTAGTGGAGACTGGCTAATTCCATGAAACTTAGATTCATAATGAGAGACAAGCAACTCCAAAGTTAATTAGTGCTTCAATCTAAAGATTTATTGTAGCTCATTATAGATACTCAAGCTGTTTGCGAGATGCAGGGAGCAGATTTGGTTGGAATATAGCATTACTTTCCTTGGCATTTTTGAAGCCATGAAGGATTTGGGTTTTTAAATATCAATGGATATTTCTAGAATGTTACAAAATACTTGTGATTCAGTAATTTTAATATAACTTTTATGGGGTACATCTTCAAAATATTTTCATTAAAAACATAAAGATTTTTTTTTTAGGGAGGGGGAAGAACCTTCTCTGTTGAGAGGGAAGTTAAAAGGCTTTTTGAGTGTTCCATTTTTATGTACAAGGATGTACAACATGTCATGCATGAGGATTAGCAGTAGTATAAAGCAAGTGTGCAAATTTCACTGGAACAGTAGCACTTAATGTCCTCTTTGTATCAATGTAAGCAACTGCAGAAGACAGAGGGCAAATGGGGAAAAAAGATCCAACGTAAAGGCAGAAAGCTTCTGCTATCTTACAACTTCATATTAGTAGTTTCTCTTATCACACATATTTATAATCCAGTACCCCATGTAATTCAATTGCAGCTAACTTGTACTTTTCAAATGCCAAATCCACGAAAGCTACCTTGCTGATGTCCCTTTAAAATCAGCTTAAACTGACATTGTAATTTACACTACTGTTTGTCACTGTTTAATTTTCTCTGACACTGCCATTAGTTATACCTGTTCACATCTGTTCTGAATTTATCCCTTTCAATTTAATTTATTATTACTTTCAATGCATAAAAATCTGAACCAGTAACAAATTGTCCAGGTAATAAGTCCCATCCTCTGGCATGTCTATAGCCAAGAATTTGTTGACATTTCCATTATATATCCTGGTGTGCGGGTGTAGGTAGGGAGGAAGCAGTTTAATACACTGACAACCAGAAGACTCAAAGTGCGAGAAAGGTTAAGGCCAAGATAAGAACTAGATAGGTTTCTGAAGAGACGGAATGATTTTCTTAAGGGAATGGTAATAATTAATACATTGCACTTATACAGACTGGAAAGACCTTCAGGAAGAAAAAGATTTACAGTGTTCTAGATAGGAAGTCAGTGTTTGCTCAATAAGTTCATGTGAGGAGGCTAGGATGCAGCTTTTGAATCAATAGAATGGGGAAAACAATTCTGGAAGGCACATTTTTGAGTGCAAGGAAGGAAAAGCTATAGAAGAACCATTGAGATGTGGCCCAGGAAGAAAATTAATGTGGCTGATTTCCTGTGAGACAACAGAAATCTGAACTGAAGTTACATGAAAATGGTAGGGGGAAAAAGCTGAAGAAACAAACCTCCTGTGATTGCTGAACCTCTACTGGTGGGGGGCAGTGGCACAGAATTGCATAGGGCTTTTGCTCATGATCATTCATGATCCCATTATTTTTGTAGGATCTGATATGCCCTGTAGGGCAACAAGAATTTTGAGGGTTTAACGTGTTGAATTTTCAGAATAGCTGTATCCACTCCATGGTAAGTAGTGTCGGTCTCTAAGCTCCATTCAGTCACTTAAGGATAGGGCTATGTGATGGAGAAACCCAAGGTCAGCACATGAAAGACCACCAGCTTGTCAGGAATTTCTAGGGCAACAGATTTGACCTTAACTTCTGGATCTGGAATGTGAAAAGAGAACTTGAGGCTCATCTGGAGAACAGGCCTCACTGCAGTGGCTTGCAGGTCTGCACTCACTCATTAAGGAGTGAGGTGGAAGATCCCAGTGCTGGATGGGAAGGTTTGGATGCATGGAAGAATTCCCACTGGTGATGTTTGGACTGGGCACGTAGGATTTGAAGATATGAAATTGCTATTGGAAAACCACCTGGTGACTCTGCTTCAGCAGAGTGCACTGGATTATTCATTCTGTGGGAAGGTGAAAGTCTTTGCTTTTGAAACTGTGCCTTAGTGAATAATCTGGAACATTATGAAAACAGTGAATTCATCTGTTCATGAATAGTGTGGATATTTTTGCTTTTCTACCATATCCATCTACAGCAATATTTTTTGTATTAAATACTATGAATCCACTTCACCTGTCAGTGCTATTCAAAACACAAAATGCTGCATGAATAGGAAGGATGTTCTGGGATCTCTCAGATGATTACTGTTGCTAGGAAAACCACTTCCTGATATCTTTGTGCTCAGTGTCTGTGTCTCTCTTTGTGTACAGCCTTCAGTGACAGGCAAATTCGTATCAAGGCACAGGGAAGAAATAGGAAAAGTTTAGAAATGTTTAAAGAACACTCCTTAAAGTTAAAAGGCGGATGTCATCGCAAATAATAGTTAAGAGTTATGATTTCTTTCCTATGTGGGATTATTGGCATTAAATTGGAGAGAATTGCAGTGCTGATTATGCTTTGACTGTGAATCTAATGCAGACTTGGGCTGCATTAAAGCTGAAAATTGTTAGGACCTCCAAAATGCAGTTAATGTTTTGCATTGTAACAGCAAAGTAGCTTATACAGAAGGGTCACAAATGCTGACTTCTCATCCCTATTTGTCTGGTTGAGGGTTCACTTATTTTGATTTTTATTATTTTTAAAGCAAATGTCTGAGAGCTAAATATTTGTTGGCCAGAGGCCTTTATAGGTTTATATTTCTATTTTTATATGCACTTGCAAGCAGTACTTAATCTGCTGTGATATGGTGTGTCAAATGCTAACACCTATCAGATAATGTGAAGAACTAATATTCAGAAAGTCAGGGTGTGACCATAAACTCAGATTTATACTCTAAAAAGGCATTGAGACTTGTATGCCATATTCTCAGGATAGAGATGCTTTGGCTGCTTGAGGCCCACCCTTTAAGTTGTGCTCTTGTATCATGCGTCCTAAATGAAGGGGCTGGTATTATGTTCTTTAATGAGTGAAACTGTAGCACAAAAAGCTAGTTTTGGACAGAAGAAATAAATCAGTTCTCCAAGCTTCCACTATCACCAAGCTTTCACTGTCTTTACTACTATTATTGCTGCCTGACCAGATTCCTACACTGGTGAGATAGGTGTGTGTAATGTTCCCTTCTGCTAGATTTTGGGACTTATTGGGGTAAAACCAAATCGTCCAAGTTAAACTGTAATAATGAGCTAAACTGTTGCTTTAAGGGAGTTTGGGATAGCTACAGTTAATAAGAGCATCTATAACTGGCTAAGAAAAAATGCTTAAACCCTCCATTTTTATGCAGATCCTTCATATGCTTAATATTTGGTACCTCCATCCTGTCAGTGTTTTCTAAATGCAAACAAAAAAGGAGTCTTCCAAAGAGAGTTTCTCTCTGAACAGAATAGCTGGGTTGTGTAGGTGCAAGCCACCAGATGAGCAGCAGTAGCACTGTGGCTGAACCTTTAAAACCTTTCACCTGAGTAATGTCTACAGGTTGGCCACTGCTAGTGATGTGTAAGGTTGCCCTCCCAGGAGCATCTATGGAGTTTGTCTTCACAGGCCCAGTTGCAGAGATTTGGACTCTTTATCTGAAATACTTCCGATCTTTTTATCTTGTCTTTAGAAGCCGCCTGTGTAAGAAACTGGTGTGCTGAACAAAACAGCATCCGTCACATGCCTTTGCCCAGGTGTTAGCACTGATTCTTTTCTATTGATGGCAAATTTACTGCTAAGCTGTGCTGAATTTGCCAGTCCTACCAGCTGAATAAGAAGATGCAGCTGTACAGGGCAGATTTGGCTACTTGATGGATAGATTAGTTTTTATCTCCTGCACTTGGCTGGAACAAGTCTGGATGTACCATTCCCTCCCAAACTGGATGTATTAGTTCTGCTGCCTGCCCTAAGGAGAACAATGGCTCCCACTGGATGCTTCGTCCTATTTTTTCCGCTCTCTAGCTGCAACATCCTTTTAATAAACCAGCTCCCAGCCAAGTACAGTCTTTCCCCAGCACTTTCTAATTCTTTAAAATAGCAGAAAATTTATTCTGTTCTCCTGGGTTTTTAAGTCCATGTTTTAAAATTTGAAGGGAGTAAGCAGAGGATCCTCTACTGTGATACAGCCAAAAAAAGAGGATATATTCTATTTTCTAAAAGGAACAAGCTTAACAGTTTAAATGATTGGAGGGAAGGACATGACACCCAAACCCATAGTAGTTATTAAAGGGAAAAGTTTATGGGCAGTAACTATGGATGAAACAAAGATTTTCTGACTTTTCCACATAAGTGCTTCACTTTCCTTCTCCTTTTCTTTTATCATTATTTATATTTATTTGTTTTGCAGTCTAGTGGACTCAGAGGATAAATTTTTATGTGCTTGGTGCTATAGAAGAAACATGTTAAAACATAACTCCTGATTTATTTGTAGTGTAGTGAAGACAAACAAGCAGAAAACGGCAGCGCTGGCATTACAGATGGCTAAATGAGGACCAGTGGCAATAAGCAACAAGCCTGGAGTTGTAGGAGGAGTCAGTGTTAGAGGCTGAAATTAGACCTTGGATTTTCATGCCATAGCTCAATAGGTCTGTGGGGTTTTTGTTTGGGTGTTTTTTTTGTTGTTATTTGGGGGTTTTTTTATTTTTTTTCTTCTAAGATTTCTCTGCTTTTCTTTCCCTGCCACTTCCTTTGTTCATATTTTTTTTCCTGATTTGTCCATTCTTCTTTGTCTTCTTCAGGGTGCCAGAAAAGAACTGAAACCCCACCAAATAATATAAGTAGTTTCCCTGGGATGGCCTAATGAATATGTGATGAAATAATTTAAGTAGACATTTAGTCTCCTAGAATTTCACAGTCTGAATGACTAAATTTTTCCCCCCCCAATGTACAGGAGTCCAAAACTTTTAAGTCATTATGTGGTAAATTTACCCCCACCCACCTATTGCTTTTGCTCCCACTTTTCCTTTTTTTCTGTTAATGAGTCATGATATGTAATTACCTTCTGTCTTTTCTGCATTTAGTGAATATGCCAGCACAGAATGATTTAAGAAAATAAAGAAGGCTTCAAAAAAAGAGATGAGGAAACAAGCAAGCATCCAGGACTGCTTTGGCTCCCACTCACCATTCTTGCTCTTGCCAAGTGTAATGAATATCGCTTTTTCTCTATGGCACTCTGAAGCAGGATTAAGTAAACTTATATCTATATTATTACATTTTAATGAATGTTTGTGTATTAGCATGACTTTTTTTTATCTTTACTGGTCACTTAGGAAGGTGATGAAATTCAAACAATCTGATTTCTCCCTGAAACACTTTGTCTTTTAATCTATTATTCAGCCTTGCAATGTATGCTAGCGCAAAATATCCTGTGTGAAATAAGCAGAGGCTGCGGCATAACGTGGGAAGAGCTGACTGTGGGCTGTGGCATGCTTTTATCATGGCCCCTTCTACAACGGCTGATTTCAGTTCTGGAAGAACTGGGTTGTCTTAAACCCCCTGAACATCAACCTGGGTTGGGGAAGTGCACATCAAAGTCAAGGCATCTCAGAAGTGCCCTACTTGCCAGATGCCTCTGTCTTTAAAGTGCTTTTGCTGTGGCAGCATGTCCTGAAGAGAGAGATGTTTAGGGCTGCTTAATAAGTAGTGGGAACCAGAAGTTCATTGTCACTTTAGGAATTTGTTTTTAAGGATTGTTTCTTCTTACTGACGTGGGGAAGAATGTAAAAGCCAGCTCTCTCAGCCACTGAATAATAAATGACTGCAGAGCAGAAATTCAATAGGGCTTTTTTTTTTTTTTTCTGTGAGTAAAATGGCAAAGAAAATAACCATTTCTTTGGGATAACTCATTCATTCATGGATAGCTTCTTCTGATAAATAAATATCTTGCCACCTGCAACTCTGCTCCTAAAGCTGTTGTGTAATTTCCAGTGTTTTCTGATGGCTTCTGAAATGAGTTTTAAGAAGCTTGTTGTTTAAAGTAAACAAAAAGAAAGTAAAGAAAAAGAACTTACATCAAAGATATCAACAATTCTCCTCTCTCTGCATGTTTCCCCTGAATATGGAGTTGGCAAACTCTCAAATCACTTTATCATGTTTGAACTTGGAAAAATGTATGATAATACCAGCTGAGCTAATATTTAAAGAGCTCTTCACTTCAGAATTTTATTGTCTTTTTCTCAGTTCTTCTGAAGTCTTCTGGCAGGCATGGTGGTGGGGCTGTGAATGGCTCAGGCAACTGAAACGGGAGGCAAAAAGATGTTTGCATCTAAACCTGGATCAACTGGGTTTGAAATAGCCCCTTCAGAATTTCTCGAAGATTAAATTTAGTGCAGTAGCCTTGAAGACTGCTTAGTAGCCAAGTCTCAAGCAGCATACCACATAATCTGGATTTCCCTGCCATCTCTCCACTTCTGCAGGATCCTCTGGTGTCTGCAGGAACCTGGTTGAGCCCCTGGAGATGTGGTGCACCAATAGTTGCTCCAGTGGCTTTGGGAGAGACATGGGCTTTATCTGTCAAGTCCTGCACTCGCTGTGAGCCTCACAACGTTGTACTTCTGGATAAGCAGGGGCAGAAGGAACTCTTCACTTTACGTGGGTGCCCAGGAACAACAACAGGAGGCAGGAAAAGAGCTTGGCTTGAGCCCAGCTGAAACAGGCAGCATCCCCCTGGGCTCCCATCCCCATCAGACCCCAGTGCCCTCTCAGAGCTGCTTTTCATACCCACATCCAGAGCAGACCTTTTCCCCAAGCCCAGTCCTGGAGCTCAAACTCCAGCACTGGCTCCGTATGAGCCCATCCCTTGGGAAGCAGTAACTTAATTCATCAGTGGATGGGCAGAGGGCCGGGAAGGGAGAAGCAGAGCAGGAACTAAATCCAAACACAAGGAGAACTGTTAATGTCACAGGAGCTCTGTCCAGAGACGTGCCAGCTCCCGTGCGTGTCACAACAGGGAGAGAGCAAAAGCAGCTCAGCAACAAGAGACCTGGGGACTACCATGGGATGTTCTCCCACCTCCCTGAATGATTTCTGCCCTTTCTCAGCCGAGATCCAGACAAACTTCAGGCAAAGCCGTCCACAAGCAGCTGTACAATGGAATAAACATCAGGCAGAAGCTCTTCCCTGTGAGGGTGCTGAGGCGCTGGCCCAGGGTGCCCAGAGAAGCTGTGGCTGCCCCATCCCT
>JAVHNF010015694.1:0-11780 GCA_034783455.1 Micropsitta finschii
AACTGTGTGGCTGACTTGCCGTCTGAGTTTAAACCATGACAGTAGCTTTAGTGGTTTAGTAGTTTAGAAAGTATCACCGATACTCTAGTGGACATCATTATTTCTTAGAGTGGCTTCCATAGTCATCTGAATCTGAAATAACATGAGCTTATGGGAAACAGCAGAATGATATTCTAACTTCTTCCAGCAGTAAGAAAACACAGCATGCTTAAGAGGTGAAAAAGTGGGAAAAAGAAATCAGAATAGAAGGACAAAAGGGCAAAATAAGGATAAGACAAACAAGAAGAGAGTTTGAGTTGGAGATAAATTTCAGCATATAGTTCAGCTTCCTGTTTGGATTCTATACAGTATTTTTTTAGCAATTTTGTACTAGAAAACAACTCATTTTGTCATGCAGCATAGAAATAGCTGCATCTTAGTGATGGCTAGTTTGTAGTTTGTAATTTGAAACTCAGAGATGCAAGAAGATTTCAGTTTTGCAGTGTTCAATTCCCAATGAAAATAGCAAGAAATAAGAAACTTGAGCATAAAAGAAGAGGCCAGGATCCTGGAGGATCAATCCCAGGAACCTAATGTAAACTCTTTTGCTCCCATTTTATAAGGCTACATCATAAACCTTTAAGTAGATTACTTACAAATTATAATCAATTACGATTATCTCCATTTTAGATCTTTTGGAAGAGCATGTGAATTGCCCCATCCTCTCCTTACTTGTATTACAAAACTGTAAATAGCTATCTGTTGAAAGTATCTATCTTCTGTATTCAGTACAAGAATAAGCATATATTATCAATTACCTTTGTGTGATCAAGATCTACTATAACTTTACGGAGAATGTGCTAACCCCTTTTGTTAATACTTTGCCACCTTAGTACACAGAGAAAATAAAGAAGTAAATTTTAAGGCAGATGTGAAATGAGGGACGAGGAGATCTAAGTAATAAAATTTGCCTTATGAAAACAGAAAAGGGACCTTTATTGTGGGCAAAACTGTGAACAACAGGATTTCTGTGGGGATTTGTAAAAGATAGAGTTATTAATGCTGGTAACTTGGTTCTACATCATAGTACTAGCAGAAATGTCTTATTGACATTAAAATACACAAATACAAATGTTAGATTTAAAATGAGTGTGTGTGTATACATATGCCTATACATCTATACATAAGTGTGTATGAGCATCCTTGCTCCCTGGTCCTACTATTCACTGAGATATCTTCAACCCTTTCACCACAGATCTCTGCATCCCTTTTCAGACATATAAAACAGGAGAACACACTTGGGGAAAAAAGCTGCCCTAATGTTTCACAGATTGGATTTCTGTGGCTTTTTCCTAACTTCCTTTTCTGGGAAACAAGGTACCAAGTAAATGGGATGTTTTAACTCTGAGTTTATCTGACAAGAATCTAACCTGCATGGCAAACTGTTAACGTCTAATAGGAGTTCGTTCCAAGCTGTTTTATGTCAGTTCTACTATACTGGGGCAGGAGGGGCAAAGTGACATTAATATTGCAATGGTTTAGGTCCCCTCCTTGCACAGAATCAGATTAAGTTCACTGCATAATTCATGGTTGTATGTTCAATAATTGCCATTTAAGAGTGGATCTTTTGGTTCACCTCCACCTCAGTTACAGCAAACAAGTCATATTTGCTTTTGAATTGAAAGGGGAAATTGGATGAAAAAAATGTAGAAATGCTTTCTTGGGACCTTTTATTCTTTCAAAGGAAACTTGAAATCAGTTTTGATTGCTTGAGTGCTGTTTACCATTTAATCCATCTTGATAGAGTAGTAATATAAGAGTTCTCAGCATCTTGTTTCAGATGCTTAACAACTTTTAGTATTTGGGTCCCTGTTGAATATTTTAACTCATGCAAAGGGGACGTGAAAACAGTGACCTACCTCTGAAAACATCTTTTTAAATCAGAAAAACATGTACTGCATGACTGGAAGGAGAATTTTGTAAGTATCAAAATGGGAATTATGAATCAAAGCCCACAGGCTCCAGTTTCCTCTAAATGAATAAGCAATTGCACGCGACAGGATGTACATCAGCTGGCCAGTGTTTGTAAAATTTGGATGCAGAGTTGTGCCCTAATGTAGCATATAGTGTACGTATATTGGATGACAAATACAGTCTATGGACTTACCAAACTTATAAAATATTTTATTGGAGAGGAAAAAAGCTGCATGTAAATTTAAGAAAAAAGATTAAAAAATTGCTTTAGAAATAAGCAAATTGTTCTCTAGGGAGGACTGCTGAGGAAAATTGCAGTTACTTTCATGTAGAGTAAAACCTTAGGCACATGTCTTTTCCCTACTCCCTCTAAACCAGCAGGGCTTTAGATTCAAGTTACTTATCCAACTTTTTCCTCCAGTTCTGTTCTGCTTCTTACCTCTTACCAGTTACTGAGAAAAGAGCACTGTTAATGCAGACTTTTAAATGCAGAGCTTGGCTCTACATAAAATGATTGAGGAATCAGCAGGAGGGTACAATTAGATGATCTCAAGTGGTCTTTTACAACCCAAATGATTCTGTGGTTCTCTGACAAATTTAAACACCCTCCTTGCTTGGAGATAAACTACATCTTCAAAACCTGTTGAGCTATAGCAATGCACACCTAATTCACAACCGCATTCGCTGTTCCTACAAAACCTCACCACAATGAAAAGTCAAGTTAAAAATGGTCTCATTTATATTTATTATTTTTAACCCAGTAAATAACCTTAAAAGGTGTTAATAGCTAATAATGTAAAAGATAATAGTATTACAGGACCATTAATATTCAGATAAATACTGGCTTTGATATTGGTTTCAATTACTGATAAAGAAATGAACACAGACAAAAGTTACTGACCTGCTGAATCCTATTCTGTTTCCTTTCTTGCATAAATTTTCAGTACTTGACTTCAACCTTAAAAATCTAACAAAATTATTCTCAGGAGAAAAGTAAATTTGAGATTATTATTTTACATGTGAACCAAGTTACAATTGATTGCATTTAGTCATCTTTGAATATACCTTTTCCTCAGGTGTAAAAATTTTATGGCTTTGGTGTGGACTTGATACAGCTCCTGTAAGAGGTCCTGATCTACAGATCTTACACTTCTTTATTGCCTTATATATGTTGATACTTTATTTTCACATAATAGTTTCACTCTTTTAAAATTTCTTTGATATATTAGACATTTCCAATTAAGTTTTTTATCTTTAGAGTCTGTGAACTCTTTGGAAACCTTAAATGGTCACACCTGCAAAGATTTACCTATCAAAAATCTACTTTTCATAAAAATTGCAAAGGAAACTGATAAACAAAATATGCCAATGTTAGTTACATAGAAATTACATTTATTACATAGATTTTGTCAAAGAAGAGTATCACTAACTATAATTAAACTTGAAAAAATTATGATAATTATACATAGAGGTATTATAGAAAGTGCATGTATAAACATGTCCTTTACAACCTAATATTATTCTAGTTCATCCCATCACAATACAGAAAATGAGCCACTACGACTTCTTTGAGTTATTCACTTGGAAGTGTCAGTTTAAATCCTAAACCTATTGATTGTCACCCATCTAGTTCCATATACTTGAAGTTTTAATATTATATATATCGTCGAGAAAGATTATATTTCTAGCAAAGAAAAAATTAGAAGCTGAGCCAATGTGCCCAAAATGTTAACAATTTGTCAGTACTGAAATATAAAGAAATTCCAGACTTCCAAGTCACTGCTTATTCTTCTCCCTATTGCAAAGGCTGCAGGTGTTGTGATTTGAAGTCTGTGGTTCTCCATTTACTTCCTCACATGCTTTATCATCTTTAATGGTTGCAAAATGCCAAAAAACACCACTTATTTTGCAGAGCAATTATAAATATTCTGTTGTCCCTATATATGTGAAAATTATTAATTTGAACTTAATTTTAGCTTCCAAAGACAGAAAATCCATAACATATTCTGATCAGTTGAGATGGCATAAGTTCAGATTGAGTTTACTGAAATCAGTGAAGTTTATTTGAATTTTTACCACTGAAAGTCTTCAGGGAAGATCCTCACAGAAATCAGCAGAGCTTTGTATCAGCTCAAGACCCAATCTACTGTCTTGCAGCAGGACAGTTAAAAAATTGGTTGCACATATATACTATATAAAGATATATATTTAATATTAAATATTAAATACTTTGCAGCACAATCCTGTTATTGCTGGAATAACAAAATCCACAATAGAGAATTCTGTCTAAATAAATAGTCAGCCTGTTTTGAATACAAGCCAGTTAGCAGATTGACTACAAAGATGCCATCAATTTGAATCAAGAGGATGCTTTTACAAGTTGCAAATGTCTTCTGACTTTTTTCTAACTCATTAAAGCTTTTACGAATCTTGCCAGATGTTTAAGGCCTCAATGAAAGTCAAATGTACACGAAAAGATGACAAAAGAAAAATGGGTAGATGAAAATACTGAGAATTATGCTGCATAATAAACACAGACTGGAAATTTAGTAACCTTGATTTTTCCCCATGTGTCCAACAGTATTTACTAAGCATTATCCCTCAAAAAAAGTGACCTAAACATCCTTTATCACAGAATTTTACTGAAAATCCCTTGAAATGGATATAATCACTATATTCACGATATATTTCTACAGCAGCACTACAGTAGCAATCATGTATGCATTGCAATAGTCAACTTTTCACAGTACATTTAATTCTGCCACTGCCATAAAGCATAAAACATTCCTACTAAGCTTGAAATGCAAAAATCATTTGGCAGTTCTGGGCCTATGTTAGGAATAGAGGTCTCCTGATTTTTGTAAGCAGACTGTATTTACAAATCAATCAATCTTAGCAATGTTGCTACAATAGAGGGACATACCCCAGGCTCGCAGAAATGTGGGTGGTAGCATAGCCTGCAGCCTGGAATAACACAAGGAAGATGCTTGATGCCAAAGTGATAAGCTCATGCTAAGCCTGTGGCAATGAATCTCCCTTTCTACAGTTGAAGAGTAGAGAGCCAAAATACTCTGGCTCCAGACTCCAATAGAATTCAACATTTCCTTTTAAATGATCCATAAAGAGCCAGGAAAATTCTCACCAGCGCAAGCCAAAAAGAACTGGATGAATTAAAGGATAAAGCAAAAAACGTTCTGCAGCAGCATAGTGGATATTAATACTTACATGCTAGGACAGTTTTGAATTTACTACAGTAGCTTGATTACTTTCCATCTCAGTTAAATCCAGTCAGAATTGCAATAAAACCTTGTAGTCACAGAAAAGCAGTTTAATACCATGTGTCTGTTGCAGCTGACAAAAACCTATCTTAGAGCAGCTCCTTCCAGTGAAGAGGAACAGGATTAGACCAGTAGAAAATGTGTCCCTAAAGACCATCTATGCAGCCACAGCTCTAAAGCGATGAATGCTTCATTCCAACAAGATATATTGCAGTAAATAATTAACGCTTAATAATACAAGGTAATAGAAAAGTAATAATTACACTGCATTTCTTCTTAACATTTCCCCTTACGCCAAACATCTCTCAAGTCCAGCACTGGACCACACTGAACATACATGTCAAACACCAAACAACCTTTGATTTGCTTTTTGCATGGGATGAGTGGGTGATATATTTTTGTGTGCTTTTTAAGATGTCCCTCTCTAATCTAGTATTCTGAGGTAATTTCAAAAAAAGACATTTTAAGTAAACCGCTCAATGCTATAGGCAACATGGGGTAGAAAATAGGGAATTAAAGTGAGACAGTAGTATACTTCAGTCACCCTAAGCAATCAGCTCAGAATCAGAAGGCAGCTGCTAATATAATTTGATTCGGATGTACAGCACTCTCAACAAAAAGAATTAAAAGTGTTAGAACTGAATACTGGATAACTGGTCTTTCAACTATTGGAAAATCTTGTCATAATAATGTAAGCTGTGATTAGAACTATTAAAAGCAAAACTTTTGATTGCTGAGAAAAAAATAAAAAGGTCATATGGTAAAAATAGTTACACAGACAGACTGGGAGAGACATAATTATAGTCGCGCTATTGTCTGTGTGTGAATACTTTATGGCTTTAATTACTGAACATATGTAAATGTATTTTTACGACTACTTTAATTGAGTGCATTAAAAACAAACCCACTATACAGCATCAGTGTGCTATTTTTGGCCTGAAATCTTATCTGAGGCAGCTTTTAAAAGATTTGTTTGTTTATTTATTTATGGGTTGAATAGCTAAGTGAAGGTCCTGTAAAGTTTTTCAACTTTGGAGCAGCATTAACAAGTACACTTTCCTTTGGATGCAGCCATATCACCAGCTACTGCTTGTCAAAGTGAATGTATTAATTTCTTTTCTGGTTTTGCCTATCCTTACATCCCTTCAGCCTAGTACACCTGGGTGAGATTTTAAGCTGTAATGTTAAACTAAACAGAGTTTCCAAGTCTGCAAAGTGCAAAGACTACAATGTCTTTATGCTCTTTCTGTCCCCTTCTATTCCAGGAATATTTCCAGAGGAAATGGTAACTCCAGCTTCAATTTAACCAGCACTGAGGGCCCATTTGCACCAAAGCGGTCTCAGGCTTTCTATATTACAGTCACTCCCACACTGGTGACAGAGTATTTTTTTAATAATATGGTCATAGTCTCCAGGTTTGCCTTAACCTGCCCTGTTCATTTTTTTCTTTTTTGAGAGGTTGGAGATGCTTACACTCTGCAGCTTCTGTCTCTTTTTCCTAGACTAAAATTGTAATTAATGTATATCAGAGGATATATCTTACTGCACCACTAGACATGTTGATAAAAAACAACAGCAAGGAAATGTCTCATTCCTACAGACATGGACCAGATTTTGAGGCTCTACCTATATTTGCTTCAGGTTTATTTTGACTTTGGGGTTTTCCAGATTCAGACAAAATAGAAATTGTGAAAAGTACACTAAGATTATCTCTGTTGCTTTAGTAATTTTTGTTAACTAGAGCCAGATTTTTAATTTTCTCTCTATTTTTACACAGTTTTATATCAGATATCTTTGGAGTTATTTAAATTACACACTCCCAGCCCCTCTACCCCCTCCATTCCTGGCCCCCTTTCACCCTGTACCATGAGTTTGCCTCTGTCTAGTAATAAACGGAAGTGTTTGCTATAAGTCAAATATTCATTCAGGATGGAAAAGTGCAGTGTATCCCCATCTTTACTGGAGCTAAACTCAACTTCTGGTCATAGCACAGGCATTTCTAAAAGAAAGTCTGAGGAAATCTGTGTAGCCTAGCAGCTATTTACATGCATACCTGTCTTCCTTTGCTGATCACTCATGCAAGCATCTTATCAAGTGCTGTAATCTTATCAAATTTTCAGGATGCATGTTGAAACAAGTTGATAAAGAATTTGCTGAGGGACAGGCTTCTCTGAATCATTCTTTTTTAACAGGAGTGAATGTGAGGAAAGCATTTTCAGCTCAAGCAGATGTCAAAGCTGTCTGACAACTGCCCTGCATGCTTCCAAAATGAAACATGCTACTGGTGTATTAAAAATAGGTTTAAGTTGCATAAGACATAAGAAAAAAATGTCTGTGAGCTATTTTGGGGGTCAAAAATCTTTTTTTTTCTCACTAAAATTCTATGTTATTTTGTTGCTGCTTTGTACAGTTGTGAGATGCTTGTTTACATACTGAACTTCACGCATAGCTCAGTGCTTAACACTGAAGGAGCCCACTTTGGTGTTTTCCATTTAGTGCTAAGTGTGATCCGCATTTTCACTTTATTTATCATTCTATGCATTTGGATAATCTATAATAAGAAAAGAGCATTCTGAATAACATAATTTTTGACATTTTGCTCATTAATCTTAATTTATTTTAAAACATCATTCATGTAGTTGCTGCTAATTTGTATTTCTCTCATGGCAACAATTTCAGCTTGGAACCCTTTCTCTCTTCACGCTTACAAAATGTGTGTGCTCTGTCCTAGAGACTACATTTAAATAGATCTAAAAGATAAATCTACTAATCAGTATTTTACAAATGAGAAATTAAGGCAGAAAGGAATTAAGACATTTGACTAACATCACAAAAGGATTAAGGATAACTTGTCCTTTGATGAAGACCTAGTGAAGAAGTGGTGAGAGAAACACTAAAGCCAGTCAGAAAAACAAGCTTCTCCAGTTTCTAGTTTCTCAAGTCAGTTAAGAGTTTCTCCTCTTCCTTCATTCGTTTCAAAAAGCAGATGTGATTTGGTAGAGATTATTGAGTTACCATGAAGTCCTGTAAGTACCATGATCTACAGTAGCCTATCAAAAATTTGAGGATTGCAAAGCACTTTTCCTTCATTCTTCTAGAACAGCCACAGCAAACAAAGAGTTTCTGTGATTCTGAATGTCTAACATTATCGTTTTGAAACAAAGACACTAATCTCTAGCACAGTAAGCACTTCCATATTAGCAACATCTTGTGGAAAGTGAGCTAGTCCTGAAGTAGTGTCCCTGAAACCTATTTTTGTCAGCAAACATGTATACTTCATCTCATCTTAAGGTTGCTTTGCTTTCTGAAATGGAATTCCTAGATTTTCTGCAAAATAATCTGGAATAAATCTCTAAATACTAGGATAAGGTTTTTAAGAAAGCAAAATGTTGTTTTACTATTCATCCATAGCTATGTATGATTTTTCTGTCTGTCTTTTAAAGCTGTTCTATGAAAAAAAAAGCTTCTAGGCAAATCCTTCTGTTTAGTTCTAATTTCCTGATAGTGTACACTTTAAAGTACTGTTTATGTCAGAATCCAAGGGATTGATTCCTCATTTAGTTACACTGATTTAAAACATACTTAAAGATTCTGTAATCGACATTGCTAATAATGTTGAATATTGTTTGTTTGTTGTTTTTTTTAGTTCTGGGGAAGATTTGATTCTTTGAATATTTTTATCTTGTTCCTAGAAAAACTCTAATAGTTATCAGATTCACAGCCAATACTTATCAGAGAAAAAAATAGTGAAGTATTTTGGTTGACGGTACAGGGGTTCTAGGAACTGAGGCTTGCAGAAGCTCCTGATGAAAAGATTGCCCAGCTTTGCTTTAGAAATTTTTAATCATTTATTTAATTTTTAGACCCAATATGTAGCCCTCTGAGGTACAAAAGTCATTACAGAAATTTTCTGTGGAATTCCTGTTCCCATGAAGAGCATCTGATCTGTTTAAGTACCATCATTCCCAAATGTAGGTACCCACACGCAGCTTTGTTGTACGTAAACTAAATACAGTTTCCAAGCAAACTGATCACTTGACTTCTTCACCCACCTACTGAAACCAGATTATTGCAGATAGCATGTTTAACTAATTTCCTGTCAGTTTAATTGTTTTAACTATCATTTCCTGTGATGCAGTGTTATTGTAACATGTCCACGTAGCTAACAAGGATGATGTGAAACATGTTTTTTTGTATTTTCAGTGGATGTGCTACTGAAAAATAGCCGGAACACATACTTTAGCAGGTATGTTAGTCTTGGCTAAATCTTCCAAGCTGGATTTCCTGATGGCTTTTGCTGTTCCCATATCTCATCTCATCTCCCATCCTGGATGTGTGGTGTAAGAAAGGGCAATCCTTTCAGGGAGGAGTATGCCTTTATTGACCTTTAGAAGGCTTAATAAATGAAAAAGGACATATGAAATTGAACAAGATGGATTTATAGTGTTTCTGGCAGTACAGGTTAAACAAATACTGAACAAACTCAAAACAGAGCTGTCCAAAATGCACAGTTTAACACTTCAGCCCTGTAGAACAACTCATGGGAGACTGGTAGAGGGGTATTTGCTTACTCTGGTTTGAACTGTGAATTGAGCCAAGCAATACTGAAGATTGAAAGGCTGGCTAAAGTGTGCTTGTAATGAGCCTCCCTTTGCAAGTCCAGGTCAGGCTCCATGCTCTGACACCGACATTCAGACTGTCACATGTAACCATTTCACATCATTAGCTGACAATGTTGCCTTCAGCAAAACAGAGGTACAGGAAAAAGAATAGGGACCTCTCCAAGTCTTTGCTTTTGCTGAGACAAACTTAAAAAGGTATCTCTGTACTTAGCTAGGGCAAGGAGGCTATATGTAATCGTGTGTTTGAACTAGAAATTAAAATATGGGTCTGGGTCAAACTAAGTATAATAGAGGGTATGTGCTCTAGGAAATCAATATTTTGTAAGTCATCAACACAAATATCTACTTTTAAAACCAGATATACCACAAAACAAGATGTTGTCAGAGCATTTCTAATATAACAATAATAACATAAATTTGTTCTCAGGTATTTTTCACATATGGGTACAACTTCAAATTATGACTATGATTTCATTTAAGATGCTGGAATTTCAATACAAATTCCACCAAAAATGTGTGCGCTTTTACAGTGCATCTCAGGTTCTAATCTGGAATCATTTAGAAGTTCCTATGGACCTCTTAGTCCCAGAGAGTGTCTGTAAACCCTAAGCAATATTCAGAACGGAATTTTACAACATCAGAGATCAGAAGTTTAGGGACTGAGGAATCCTGAAAGGATAATTTTAGGCAAATGGAAAATTAATAACAATACTGGGAAGAATGACTTTATCATTGAATAATATTCATATACCTTCACTGTGCTAGAAAGGTTTTATTACTGTCCCAGTAAGATAAACAAAACGAAATTCCCTAATGTGACAGAAATCTGTAATCTCATATACTCTTACAGATGTGAGTTTTCAAGAATAGAGGAGAAAACAAAGAAACTTTGACTAAATAAATGAGTGCATACAATGTACAAGGGCAAACAGGCTGTTTCCTAATGATGAAAAGCTTCAGGCCATGAAACTCTTGCTTTTGTTACTCTAGATCCCAGAAGGACAAAAATGTTTGCATATTCTGCTGATGCTATCAACCTAATCACGTGTTCACCCTCTTGTGTCAATGACAAACTTATCTTAAGGTCAAAAGCAGAATTTCTTACAGAAGAGCCACATATTGTTTTGGCTTTTCTTTGTCCTGTTTCATGCCCTTGGAAAACTGTAATTTCATTTCCCATGGTAAGAAGCATCCCTGGGTTTTGATAAAGTTTCAATTTCAATTGTTCAAACACACTGACATCAGCATATTTTATACATTCACATTTGTGAGACTTGGCTTTAAACTATGAATTGAATGAAGCTGTAGGAGAGGTGCTGTGTTAAATACTGAACCCAAGAGAGCATCTGAGGTACGTTACATCTGAGATAGACATCCCAGCTGCATTTCTGCTCCACATTTCTTCAGAATGAGTTAGCATGATGCATCCATCAGCAAATTAAGAATATAGCAATGGATAATCATAAAATCAACTGACTGAGGTTTATATCCTACTAAAGACTGGTACTTCATGGTAACATCTGAGCATTTTGTTGACAGCCTTCTTCTAGTCCTGCATTCATTTCCACAGCTTTTGGTCAGCCTTTAAAATCAAATCCAATGAAAAATTACATTTAGGTATAATCCTTTGGACAGATCCTCTGATGAGGCAGTTCAATAATGGATTATTGGATAAATCTATAATTAAATGCTGCCCTTCAAGAAATTCTCTTTCTCGTTTTTATGTTTCAAGCACTTTAAAACACAATCCAGCAATGAGTAACACACGAGTCTCATGGTATGCCTGCAATTCTGCTGGGGCAACCCTATCTGCTGCTATATTAAAGACAGGATGTTGTCTGTTTATAGGGCCTTAACATGAAGGTGTATAATAAGTTGTACATGGCAATCAAAACATTTCTCCCAGCTGGTCAGGATTGCACTTCAC